>CAUYON010066148.1:0-23660 GCA_963573935.1 Arctocebus calabarensis | reverse complement strand
ACCAGCAGTCTCTTTACTTACCTATACTTTGGGTACTTTATAGATAGTCTTTTAATAATATCTAGATTCTCTTTCCACTAGCATTTTTATAGTTTCATGTCTTAAGTTTAGATCTTTAATCCAGTGAGAGTCTATCTTAGTTAAGGGTGAAAGGTGTGGGTCTAGTTTCAGTCTTTTACAGGTCACCAGCCAGTTCACCCAGCACCATTTGTTAAATAGGGAATCTTTTCCCCATTGAATGTTTTTAATTGGCTTGTCAAATATTAAATAGTGAGTTATTTCTTGGTTCTCTATTCTATTCCATACATCTACCTCTCTGTTTTTGTGCCAGTACCATGCTGTTTTGATCACTGTTTATTTGTAGTATAGTCTGAGGTCTGGTAGCGTAATTCCTCCTGCTTTGTTTTTATTTCTGAGTAATGTCTTGGCTATTTGAGATTTTTTTCTGACTCCATATATAATGATGTATTATTTTTTCAAGATCTTTAAAGTATGACAATGTAGGTTTCCTAGGGATTGCATTAAAATTGTATATTGCTATGGGTAGTATAGACATTTTCCCAGCCATGAGCATGGTATGTTTTTCCATTTGTTAACATGAGACTAAAAGTACTAGAAGAAAGTGCAGGGAAAACTCTTGAAGGAATTAGCCTGGACAAATATTTTATGATGAGGACCCCTAGGGCAATTGAAGCAGCATCAAAAATACACTACTGGGATGTGATGAAACTAAAAAGCTTTTGTACAGCCAAGAGCACAGTAAGTAGAGCAAGCAGACACCCCTCAGAATGGGAGAAGATATTTGCAGGATATGTCACCAACAAAGGTTTAATAATAAGAATCCACAGTGAACTCAGATGTATTAGCAAGAAAAGAACAAGTGATCTCATCTCAGGGTGGGCAAGGGACTTGAAGAGAAACTTCTCTGAAGAAGACAACACATGGCCCCTAGGCACATGAAAAATTGCTCATCATCCTTAACCATCACAGAAATGCAAATCAAAACTACTTTAAGATATCATCTAACTCCAGTAAGACTAGCCCACATTACAAAATCCCAAAACCAGAGATGTTGGCATGAATGTGGAGAAAAGGGAACACTTCTACCCTGTGGTGGTAATGCAAACTAATACGGTCCTTTTGAAAAGATGTTTTGAGAATACTTAGAGATCTAAAAATAGACCAGCCATTTGATCCTATAATTCCTCCACTAGGCATATATCCAAAAGACCAAAAATCATATTATAACAAAGACATTTGTACCAGAATGTTTATTGCATCCCAATTCATAATTGTTAAGTCATGGAAAAAACCCAAGTGCCCATCAACTCATGAATGGATTAATAAATTGTAGTATTTGTACATCATGGAATATTATGCAGCCATAAAGAAAGATAGAGACTATGCCTCTTTCATATTTACATGGATGGAGCTGGAAAATATTCTTCTTTGCAAGGTATTCCAAGAATGGAAGAAAAACTACCCAATGTACTCAGCCCTAATATGAAACTAATTTATAGCTTTCAGACAAATGCTATAACCCAATCTCAGTATAAGAATATAGGGAAGGGGGAAAGGAAGGGGAAGAGAGGGGTAGGAAAAGTGGAGGGAAGTTAATGGGTGGGGCCACACCTAGGGTGCATCTTAGAAGGGTGCAGGTGAAATTTACTAAATGTAGAGTATAAGGGTTTGAACACAATAACTAAGAAAATGCCATGAAGGCTGAGTTAACCAGTTTGGTGAAAATATTTCAAACTTTTATGGAACACACATTGTACCTCGTGATTGCATTATTGTATACAGCTATGATTTAATAAAAAAAAAGAAAAACAATATCTAGAAAAATAATATCTAAATTTTTGGCAAAGCTAAAATATGGAAGAATTTGAAATCACATATCAATAAATAAATAGAAAAATATAAAACTTGAATACTGATATTGAGTTGTATGGGTTTCAACTAGTATAATAATATTTAATAATTAGGCACATCTTTAGACAGAATAAAATTCAGGCATTTTATTTCATGCATGAGTAAACTGAGGCCCTTAATATTAAGTAACTTTCTCAAAGTCACATAACCTATTAAAAGGTTTAAGAACAAAAACTGAGCCTTCAGAATTCTAATCTGGTATGTTTGTTATCATTTGGTGAACAAAATTAAAGGCGTAGTAAAATCTGTTTTTAGCTTAGCATTCCTCTCTTCAACTCTAGGGCAGATGAATAATAGCAAAGATAATTAACTTCTCACTTTACTTGATTTCAAGATTGATTTGTGCCTTGATAAGCATAGAATAGCAAAATAAATTCTACTTGGCACTATATTACTTTGCATGTGCATTAGATGGCATATATTTGGCAACATATAAGTAGTTATTGTCCATATTTTTGTCACATTTTTAGAGGTTCAAAATGTTGAAATTTAAACTAAGGTCAACTCTATAGATCTAAGATACCAAATAAGGAATTATTGTTATATTTCATTTAAGTAAATTTTTCTAATAGAGTTGTGTGCTGCATGTTGATGTTTTGATAAGCAATGGGCTGCATATATGATCGTGATCCCATCAGATTATGATGCTCTATTTTAACTGTGCCTTTTCTATGTTTTTGTTTTTCTTACAGTTTTTGGCCGGGGCTGGGTTTGAACCTGCCACCTCTGGCATATGGGGTCAGAGCCCCACTCCTCTGAACCACATGTGGTGACCTTCTATGTTTTCACACATATGTATACATATATATGATGTATTTTTTTTAGATGAGCAAATGCTTACTGTGCTGCAGTTGCCAACAGTATTCAGTACACTAACATGCTCTACAAGTTTGCATCCTAGGAGCAATAGGCTAGCTATAGCATACAGGCTAGGTATATAGTATGCTATAATACCATGTAGGTTTGTGTAAGTGCACTCTCATGATGTTCACACAATGATGAAATCATGTAACAAGACATTTCTCAGAATGTTTTCCAGTTAAGTGACTCATTACTGTATTTTATCATCCAGTTCTGAATTTTTCACACTTAATATCAAAGATAATTTTGTCTCACATTAAAGGATATACAATATGTCATGCAGTAGAACTAAATAAAAACAATGTTATAAATGCAAAAACAAAAAAATGGAAAAACAATTGAGTTACTTTGAACAGACAAATATTTTGAAGTGTAATGTAATTAATCTAATAGAATTTACTTTTAAATTTTGAGATTATAATGAGAAATTGTTCATTATTTTTCAGGTGTAATATTAAATGTGGGAAAAACTTGAACTGTTAGTCTGATATCACTGTCAAGATAAATCCGTAAGATAGGAAAAATAAAATTTTTTTCAGCAAATGAACCATGGAACATCCAAATCACTTGTTAAAAGTTTGGAATTATTTCTTTCTATAGTATTGTAAGCATAAGCATCTGGGTTTTACCTAACTGAATCTTTGTGGTAGTAATGGCCATTTGGTAGTGATGGTACATGAGGACTATTAATGCACTGCACATTAGCCATACTGTTGTTTATCTTCACAGCAACTTAACCTCTTTTCCATTTTTGAGTCAAGGGCCATATTAAACTATTTTTCTTATTTTATATACCAGCTTTATCCTTCTAATAAACATGCATGAATGTGTAAGAGCACACATACATACAGAGACAGCTGTCATTTTCATAAAGGCAAGCATTCAATTTTATCTGTATTTCCACATATTTGACATTAATTTGTATGTTCACATGTATATATCATGGGAAAATTAGTGATTAATAAGTAAAATAAAAGCACACCTCATTGGCTGACATTATAAGGATATATCTTGTGGCTTATCTCTACTGAGTTGGACCTGAAAATATGATTAATAGAAATAAGTGGTCACTTTGAAAAAACGGATACCAAAGTCAGTTAGCAATATGCAGTTTATATGTGGGTAGGGAAAATTAATATCAAATTAATCTTAAAAATTCTAAATTATGAAGTATGGAGTTATAATCCCTGGTGATTGGGGTTTATACCTCCCTTGCTACATGGCATTTTTCAATTAGTAAAAGTCCAAACTGTAAACAAGTGAATATTTTATATTCACATAATAACAGCCCTATATTTTCAACTCATCTGAATTCAGTGTGATGACCTTATATTATTCTTAGACTAATCTGGTGAAAGGACAAGAACTAGTCTGCTGTTTCTAAAACAGCTGTCTGATATATACCCATCTACCAATTAATTCAACAAACATATAGGAAATGTCCACTATGTAGCAGGAACTTAACTGATTGCTAGGTTGTGATACATACATTCAGCTGTAGACTTTATACTATTTCAACTTTTTAGAACTGAATTATTTTAAGAAATGAAGAAGAAAAAGAAGAGTTGAAGAAGGACAGGGAAAAAGACAAGGAACAACATGGGAGGAATGAGGAGGAAAAAAATGAAGGAAAGGACAGGAAGCGGGTAAATGAGAAATTCTAAAATAATGTTTTGAAGTCATCATTTTATTCCACAGCAAGTGTCTAACAAATTCATGTGAAATATCTAATACATTTCTAAGTTAAAAATTTATTTTGAATCCTGAAGTTCGATAGTGTTAATTTTAAACTTTTTATTTCTTACGAATGGATTTAAAAACCTAGAACTTAGAGGATTTTAAACCTCACCTACTTAATGTCTTCCCTAAATATTACTCTAGTTTAATTTTTGAAAAAAAGATATAGACTTTCATAGAATTGCATATAGCATAGATTACTGAAAGAGGACATGGTTCATTATTCTTTAGAAAGCTTTTTATAACACAATTATATAAATATTGGAGGGATAACGCTTATTTATGGCAATTAACAGTATGCCATGGTAAATGTCCCCAAATTAAACAGATAGTATGCATCAACACAGATGTTATTAAATATAAAAACAAAAGTTATGATATGTTAAACTCTTTGCAATGTATTAAACTAAAATAAAAATAGCAGTTATGCTTTTTTGCTCAATATTGGATATTTATGAGCTAGATGATTTATAATACAGCAGACCAATTTTAAGATCAAATCTGAACACAATTTTATTATCAGCAAACATATTGTTATCAGAGTGAATAACCGGAATGGGATCTTCCCCAGATCCACTATTTCTTTAAGGAAAGTACAGAGTGATAAAAGGTTTTTTTTTTTTTTTAATAATTATTGTGAGATTATAATTGCTATTTTCTGTAACACCAAAGTTTTGGATCTATTTCACAATGTTGGAAAAAAATAAAATAAGTCATAGTCTCTTGACATTAGAGAAAGAAAATCAAAACTCAAAAATATTTACTTCCCTATCTGTAGATTAGCAATAGCTTAAATTTACTGAGCTAATGTCATGTACCAAGAAGTATTTGAAGCCTTAGTGTGATTTCAGAGCCAGATCTCCTGAGTTAAAAGTTAAATTGGCAAAATAAGGCCATAAGTGTTTTTGGATCACTACATCATAATTTCAATTAGCAACACCTACAGCAGTACTTAGTATCGTCAATACACAGATATTTTTTTCTCTTTTATTTTACATTTCAGATTAATATGAGGGTACATATGATTAGGTTACATAGTTTTTGCAAAGTTAAAATTCATGTTGAATTTGTGCCCTTCACCCAGGAAGTGTGCCATATACCCGTACAACGTAGCCCTTGGATGGGAATGTCACCAACGTCACCCTTTCCTCCTTCCCCCTACCAGAAATTTATTGACTTTTTCTCTTAAGTAAAAGCATGTAATTGTTAATTTATTGGTTTCAATTTAGTACTGAGTACATGTGACGCTTGTTTCACATTCTTGTGATTTTTCACTCAGGAGAATGTTCTCCAAATCTGTCCAGGTTATTACAAAAAATGTAAAATCTCCATATTTTTATGACTTAATAGTATTCCATGATATACATATACCACAATTTATTAATCCATTCATGTGTTGAAGGACGTTTAAATTGTTTTCACATTTTGCAATTGTGAATTATGCTGCTATAAATATTTCAGTGCAAATGTCCTATGTTAAAATGTTTTTGTTTCTTTTGGGTAGATACCTAATAATGTGATTGCAGTTTCAAAAGGAAAGTCTACTTTTAGTTCTTTGAGGAATCTACATACTTCTTTCCATAAAGGATGTACTAGTTTGCAGTCCCACCAATGGTGCATGAGCATTCCCTTCTTTGTACCCATGCCGGTGTCTGTTGCTTTGAGACCTTGTGGGCCATTCTCACTGAGGTTAGGTGGTATCTCCATGTAGTTTTGATTTGCATTTCTCTGATGATTAAGGGGGATGAACATATTTTCATGTTTTCATTGGCAATTCATCTGTCCTCATTAGAAAACGTTATGTTCACATGTCTTGCCCAGTTTTTAACAGGGATCTTTACTCTTTTCTTGTTGATTTGCTTGAGTTATTGTAGATACCAAAAATCAAACAAACAAAAACAAAAAAACCCAGATATTTTAAAATAAAAATTATTAACCAAGTTATGCTGTTCTTTGGTGTATGGGAAAAAGTTATTAATTTGCTTACTTCTTGCCTCAAAAGGATAAAAAGGATTTATTTACAGTTTTTATAGAAGTGATCTTCCTCTGTTATTGCTACTAAGTCCCTAATCATATGAGTGTATGGTGTTGCAGCATGATAATAGCAAATGCACTGAACTGATTGACACTTTTTCCCTATTACAAGTGATGGTTTTCTTTTAATTCAACTTTCATTTCGTGCCCGATATTGATGAGTCAGCGATTTTGCAGGGGTTTTATTTCATTTTACTTTTGTTATTTACAGCTATGTTTCATTTTATAATGTCTGATTTTCTTCTCCCATGATTCTACAAGTTCCAAAAGTCATATGATTCCCTAACACAAAGGGATTAAGACTTTCCATGATCTGATGAACATATAAAATGCTGTATCATCACATAAAACATCCAATGTTTCTAAGCATATTTTTTCCATTTGTTCCAGTCATTCACTTTTCACTAGCTATAAAACTCATCATTATTTTATTTGAAGTATATATTTTGGAATAAGTAGAGTAAATTTTTCCTTTTACATGAAGTTGGGTATAAAGTGAAGGAAGACATTTTTTTCTTTATCATTCTTTCTTGATGAATATTACACAGTGTATGTATACTGTTTTAAGCTGCTTACTTTATTTTTATTAAATCATAGCTGTGTACATTAATGCAATCATGGGGTACAATGTGTTGGTTTTCTATACAATTTGAAATATTTTCATCAAACTGGTTAACATAGCCTTCATGGCATTTTCTTAGTTATTATATTTATAGTCTACATTTAGTAAATTTCACATGTTCCCTTGTAAAATGCACCAGAAGGTGTGGTCCTACCAATTACTTTCCCTCCCCCCCACCCTTCTCCTCCCTCTCCCCTTTCCCCATATTCTTGGGCTATAATTGGGTTATAGCTTTCATATGAAAGCTATAAATTGGTTTCATAGTAGAGATGAGTACATTGGATACTTTTGTTCCATTCTTGAGTTACTTTGCTAAGAAGAATATGTTCCAGCTGCATCCATGTAAACATGAAAGAGGTAATGTCTCCATCCTTTTCTAAGGCTGCATAATATTCCATGGTGTACATTTACCACAATTTCTTGCCTGTGACTCAAGCTGCTTACTTTTTGATAAAATTGGCTAAATTATCCATGTTTCTTTTAACAAGTTCAAAATGTCATATGCCGTATACAAGAATAAACTAATTTTGCCATTTTAAAATGATTGCTGTAGTTATTTTTTTCTAGTAAAGTTCAAAGTAATATAGCATCTGTGAATACTCTTTAGAGTTCTGATGATAGTCAATTCAGTCAATCATTGCCAATATAAAGTAAATTATGTAAGTTTGGTGATTAATATTCAATATTCTCATCATCCTTTACTACACTTTAGAGAAACATACTCAAATTAATGTTAATCATTATAACAGCTCATCTATTCCTGTTACCTCTAAAATTGTGTTTATTATTTATTTTAATAGAAAGATATAATATTCAAAGTAATATATGTATGGAATAAAGCATGTGTAAAACTATTTGGTTATTAGATCTTTATATTCTGCATTTAGTAAGTTTCACCTGTACCCTTCTAAGATGCGCCATAAGTGTGGTCCCACCAATTACCCTCCTTCCACCCATCTTCTCCCCTCCCCTCCCTTGTCCCTTTCTCCATATTCTTGTGCTATAATTGGGTTTTAGCCTTCATATGAAAGCTATAAATTAGCTTCATATTAGGGCTGAGTTCAATGGATACTTTTTCTTCCATTCTTGAGATACTTTGCTAAGAAGAATATGTTCCAGTTCCATCCATGTAAACACAAAAGAGGTAAAGTCTCCATCTTTCTTTAAGGCTGCATAGTATCCATAGTTTACTTTTTAATGTTATTGAAAAAAGAAAAAAGAACAACATAGAAACAACTGCAAATCTGTAATGTGACTTTATGCTTAAATTTGAGCATCCCCCTCCAAAAATCTGCAATGGAATTATACAGCAAGAAGGTGGTTATAGTCTACAGATATAGGTTTCCCTAAAACTGCTGCACATCTCTAAACGTGAAAGTATTTTAAGTAGTCAAACAAGGTCTTTTTCTAGTTTTTAAAATGAGGATAAGAATCATAGTTATCTTACTGGATTATGGCAAGATACATGTGTATTAAAGAAGTTCATATATCTAAAAAACTTTAGTAACTCCTGGCACAAAGAAGCAATAATGCAAATTTTAGCCTTTATCATTATTATTAGTCTTGACAATAGTCAATACATTGTATTTAATTGACTTTATGACAATGGGTACCAAACTAGTAGCCTGTGGTTGGAATTGACTGTCAGCAAAAAGTAGAATGTGAAAATAATGTTTGTGTTTACCTCTCTCTCAAACATACCAATCTTTCAGTATCTGCCATCTGTATTAGGTCTTCCCATTCCAGCATTGAATTTCCTCATTCAGGTAACTAGCATCACTGTTTATACTGTCACATATGGTCCAATGAAATTTCCTGGGCAATATCCTGGACCCCAGAATTTTTTTTTCTCCTCTCTCTCTCTAAATTTTCCTAAATGAACATTTTCATACATAATATTTTATTTCATTAGGGTTTGCTCTCTATCTAATAAAACTTATAGATAACTAATTCTACTAAAATAGACCATGCTATTAGATTTAATGTGTTATCTCTGTCAGAAATGTATTTTATTTCTAGATGAAATGATTGCAGACACTAAAGTTAATAGCTAATTGTGAGAATTTTAGTCCTGTTTGAGCTTTCTGGGATAGCTTTTCCTTTCAAGTAACCAGTAAGTTTTCTATAGTAGCTTTAGGAATGAATGTTCTATTATTATATAAAGACCTTCCCAAGTCAGTGAGAGATATTGAGGGCACTACAAATTGTGAGTTAGTTACATCTTTTAAGCCTGTATCAATAAATTCTGGACTTCTTTATTTTATCATTGATTGAGGTAGGCTGTCATTTCCTTACATTGGTATTTGCATCAGTTAAATTTTATTGCTAGAGTAGAAACATAAAAATAAAGAACAGAAAATGTATTAAACAGCTCTGTGGTTTGTTTCATGAATTTGATCCTGTGTTTTAATCCTCATATGATTCATTCAAAAGCATATAACAGGTTTTGTATAGTCTCAATATTTAATTGAGCCTGAATTTCAAGACATTTATAAGAGAATATAATGGACATAATTTTTTTTTAATTTTATAATCTGCCATCATTTCTGTAGTGTAAAGGAGATATAAATTATGCTCTACTGATTGATAGTCAGCACTTGATCCTACTATAATGTTTATTTATTTAAAAACTATGAATAATCGACTAAAATACCACAAACATTTTTCTTTGTCATAGACAATGTGTTTTCTGAATTTTTACAGAAACTATCAAATAGAGGTACCACTTAATTTTAACTTGATTCAATTTTTATGACTGCTTTTTATCTACTTCATAACTCAATTCTATTTACTGAAATCCCTTCATAATTTATTACTAAGTTTTTATTTGTATAATTGAAATTATGTTAAAATATAAATTATTACTATTACATCTGTTATGAATGGTTACAGAGAATTTAATACCATGTATTTGAAACCACATGTGGAATTATATATCTGCCATGGTCTCCATGAACACAGTATACATTTGCAAGATTGAATGTTCATTAAAGTTGTTTTTACTTTTGAAAATAAGGCTCAGTTTTTCCAACATGGTATAGCAAGGGCTAAAATGTAGCTTCAGAAGCATCACAAAATTAAATCACTATATTTCCATGGTATAAAAGACAACTTAATTTATTTAATGTTTCCATATAATGAGTACTTATGCAATGATGAATATAAATAAATGTACTTAAAATTGAAAAAAATAAATATTATTTTAATACATTTTAGTGAATTGTAGTTGAGTACTATTGGGTTTGAAACAGCAGAAAATAAATTTTTGAAGATGTCAACATATAAAGAAATATCAAAAATTTGTTAGGACTTTATCAGATACTTAAATTCAGTTAAAATAAAATATGTTTCACACTCTGTAGAATCAGTAGTTGTAGGGATAATATTGCCCAAGAGTATAATTTATTACACAAACAACTATTTAATTTTTCCTTTTACTTTTTGTTTAGCTTACTAATACAAATCATAATTTAATATGAAAAGTTATATAGAGATATCTACCAGCTCACTTAATAAATATTTCCCAGGGAAATATACTACTTCTTTACATTTTCTTAAATCATATTTAGTTTTAAAATATTTTTAAAGTAATTAAGTCACAGTCAGGAATCTGAAACACATTACTTTAAACAGTTCTTTATATAAGGGTAGTAGTGGTAATGATAGAGATTAAAAATCATCATTAATTATTGTGACAATTTTGACTGATATTTTAGCAGTTATAATTTCATAATGATCAATGCAAGTTCTCTCATTGTTATCTAATAAAACCATTAACAAAACAAATTAGTGAATGTTAACTATACTCTTTTTTCTTATTTATCTTCCATTTGCACATATGTATATTACAGATGATTAGTCATAAGATTTATTAAGTTTTACAAACTATTACATGCAAGAGGTTATTTCTTCCACCATAATTGGAAAAAGGTTAGAATTATACTACTTCCTGAGATTCATGTGATTAAAACACAACATCAAGGCTATTCAGTGAAATAAATGGAAATAATTGACTTATGAAAAATGACTCCACAAGCCCATGTTTTAACCAGATTTTACTTCCTTAAAAAATCATTTCATAATCATCAAGAGCAGTCATAACAAAGGTACTTCTGGTGATTTTATAGAAAGCCTATCAATTTCTCCTCTGAATTCACTATTTGTAAAAGGAAAAAATCAAGAGTTTAAAGGAACTGTCCTTGTATGTTCTCGTTTGCTTGAAATATGTTTAATATTTCTCCAAGATTAACCAGTGGCATAACTACATGAATACTTCTAAGACAAGCAAGTAAATTCAAATGAAGTTATTGGACCTTTGTTATCAGTCACTTTATTTCAGTATGACAAGTTATTATATAGCATTTGCACTTGGGTATTAATAACAAATGTAACATGATGAATTTGTTAATTATAAGATTTATATGATTTAACTTAATTTTTATTAAATCATAAACGTATATACATTTATGGGGTAAAATGTGATGATTTGATATACAATGTGAAATGCTTAAATTAAACTAATTAACATAAGCATAACCTCACATACTTATTTTTATGGTAACATTTTTATAATATATTCTTAGCTGTTTTGAATTGTACCCTTGCATTATGTACATTAGGTGAGATCCTGCCAAATACCATCACTACTTGCCCGCCCTGCTCTCCTACCCTGTCCCTCCTTTCCCCTCTTTCTTTCTGGACTATCTTTGTGTTTTATCATTTTTTTTCCTTTTATTAAGCCATATACACATAGATCATGAATACATTTATGCTTTTGTGGGGTATAATGGGATGATTTTTTTAATATAATTTGGAATGGTTACATCAAACTAATTAATATAGCCTTCACCTCATTTACTTAATCAATATGTTAAGACATTCATGTTCTATAATTGATAGATTTGACTTGTACCCTTGCAATATGCTCCATAGGTGTGGTCCCACCCTTCACCCTACCTCTATCAAACCACCCACATCCCCATCCATCTCCCTCTCCTTCCCTCCTTCGTCCTGGGCTATAGTTCTGATTTATCTTTTATATGAAAGTGTGAGTGCTTATACATTTGATTCACAATAGTACTGAGTACATTGGATATTTTTTTCCATTCTTGAGATACTTTACTAAGAAGAATATTATCCATCTCCAACAATGCAAACATAAAAGAGGCAAAGTCTCCATCTTTTTTTTAAAGCTGTATAACTTTTCATGGTATACATATACCACAATTTGTAATCCATTCTTGGGTCAATGGACACTTGGGCTTTTTCCATGACTTTGCAATTATGAATTGAGCTGCAATGAACAATCAGGTGCAAATATATTTGTTGCAACGTGATTTTTGCTCTTTTGGATTTACACCTGGTGGAGGAATTGCAGGATCAAACAGCAGGTCTACTTTTAGATCCTTGAGTGTTCTCCAAACTTCTTTCCAAAAGGAACGTATTAACTTGCATTCCCACCAGCAGTGCAGAAGTGTTCCCTTTTCTCCACATCCACAACAACATCTGTAGTTTTGAGATTTTGTGATGTGGGCTACTCTTACTGGAGTTAGATGATATCTTGAAGTGGTTTTGATTTGCATGTCTCTGATGATTAAAGATGATGAGCATTTTTTCATGTGTCTGTAAACCATGCACCTGTCTTCTTCAGAGAAGCTTCTTCTCAACGGTCTTGCCCACAATGAAAGGGGAACACTTATTCCTTTCTTATTAATAAGTTTGAGTTCTCTGTGGATTCTGGTTATTATATCTTTGTTGGAAAAATAACCTGCAAATACCCTCTCCCAGTATGAGGACTGTCTTCTTGCTTTACTTAGTGTGTTCTTGGCATTGCAGAAGCTTTTTACTTTGATCAGATCCCAGTGATGTATTTCTGATATAGCTTCAATTGCCCTCATAAAGTATTCTCCCAAGCCAATTTCTTCAAATGTTTCCTTTGTACTCTCTCCAGGAATTTCTAGTTTCATGACCTAAGTCTTTTATACAGTGATACTCAATATTTGTTAGAGGAGAAAGTTGTGGGTCCAGTTTCCGTCTTCTACAAGTCAACAACTCATTCACCCAACACTGTTTGTTAAATAGCGAATCTTTCCCCCAGTTTATATTTTTGATAGGCTTATCAAAGATCAAATGATAATAAGTGTCTGGGTTCATCTCTGGGTTTTCAATTCTGTTCCATACATCTACCTCTCTATTTTTGTGCCAGTACCATGCTATTTTGATCACTATAGATTTGTAGAATAATCTGAAGTCTGGTAGTATGATTCCTTCTCATTTGTTTTTATGTCTGAGTAACATCGTGGTGATTTGAGATTTTTTTCCCTTTACATATGAAACTAAGTACTAATTTTTCCAGATCTTTAAAGTATGACTGAGATGCTTTAATTGGGATGGCATTAAATCTGTAGATGCTTTGGGTAGTATGGACATTTTAACAATGTTGATTCTTCCCCACCATGAGCATGGTATGTTTTCCCATTTGTTAACATCTTCAGCTATTTCTTTTCTCAGAGTTTCAAATTTCTCTTTATAGAGAACTTTCACGTCCTTTGTTAGGTACACTCCCAGATATTTCATCTTCTTTAGCACTATTGTAAAAGGAATAATGTCCTCGAATGTTTTTTTCAGCTAATCACTTCTAAGAGTTTTGTAATTCAGTCCTTAGAGTTTTCGAGATATACGATCATGTCATTTGTGAAGAGTGGAATTTTGATCTCTTCTGATCCTATTTGGATACACTTGATTGCCTTCTCTTCCCTGATTGTGATGGCTAAGGCTTCCATTACAATGTTAAAAAGCAATGGAGACAGTGGGCAAACTTGCTTGGTTCCGTATCTGAGAGGAAATTATTTCAATTTTAATATGATATGATACAATGCAATATGATCGATACAATATCGTATTGTATCATATTAAATGAAATACATTTCAATATGATTGTATCATATCGTATTGATATTGTATCATATATTTTGGGTATCATAATAAAACCTATTAAAGTATCTTGGATATTGTAATACAAATGTATTAAAAGTATTGAAATATCCATTCAATACAATATTGGCTATAGGTTTGCTGTAGATGGCCTCTATCAGTTTAAGAAATGTCCCTTTTATATCTATTTTCTTAAGTGTTCTGATCATGCCAGGATGCCTGATTGTGATATCTAAGACTTCCATTACAATGTTAAAAAGCAGTGGAGATAGTGGGCAACCTTGCCTCCTTGCTGATCTGAGAGGAAATTATTTCAATTTTAATATGATATGATATTGTATCATATCATAATATCATATTGTATTAAATGAAATACATTACGATACAATCATATCACATCAATATCATATCGTATCATATTTTGGGTATCATAATAAAACGTAGTAAACGTATTTTGTATATCATGAATTAAAAGTATTGAAATATCCATTCAATATGATATTGGCTGTAGGTTTGCTGTAGATGTCCTCTGTCAGTTTAAGAAATGTCCCTTTTATGCCTATTTTCTTAAGTGTTCTGATCATGAAAGGATGATGGATATTACCAAAAGTTTTTTCTGCATCAATTGATAAAATCATATGGTCTTTATTTTTTATTTTGCTTATTTGATGTATTATATTTTTAGATTTATATATATTGAACCAGTTTTGAGACCCTGGGATAAAACCCACTTGGTCATGCTGTGTAATTAGTTTGATGTGTTGCTGGATTCTATTTGCTAGAGTTGTATTGAATATTTTTGCATCAATATTATCAATATTTATTAGAGATATTGGTCTATAATTTTCTTTTCTTGTTGGGTCTTTTCCTGGGTTGGGGATAGGGGTGATATTAGCTTCATAGAATGTGTTGGAAAGTATTCTTTCTTTTTCTATGTTCTGGAAAAGGATAAGTAATATAGGTAATATTTCCTCTTTAAAGGTTTGGTAGAATACTGATGTGAAGCCATCTGGTCCCTCACTTTTCTTTTGGGGAGATTTCACATAGTTGATACTATTTCAGAACTTCATATAGACCCCTTCAACATTTTCACTTCTTTCTGGCTAAGTCTAGGAAGGTGGTGTGTTTCAAAGTTTTGGTCTATTTCCTTCATATTTTTATATTTCTGAGAATAGAGTTTTTTGTAATATTCATTAAGGATTTTTTGAATTTATGAGGAGTCTGTTGTTATTTAGCCTCTGTCATTTCCAATTGATTAAATTAGGAATTTTAGTCTTTTATTTCTGGTTAGGTTAGTCAAAAGTTTATCTATTTTATATACCTTTAAAAAAAAAAAACAACTTTTTGATTCATTGATCTGTTGTATAAGTCATTAGTTTTCAATTTAATTTAATTCTGCTCTAATTTTAGTTATTTCATTTCTTCTGTTATGTTTGGAGTTGGAATATTCTTCCTTTTCCAGTTGCTTGAGATGTTCCACTAAGTTGTTGAATTTCTCTTTCTCTTCTTTTGAGGAATGCATGCAATGGTATAAATTTCACTCTTAGGACTGCTTTTGTGCTATCCCAGAGAGTCTGGTAATTTGTATCTTCATTATATTTTGTTCCAAAAATTTGGCAATTTCCTTCTTACTCTCATATGTGATCCAGCTACCATTCAGTATGAGGTTATTTTGTTTCCATGTTTTTGTATGAGTATTCAGATTCCTATTGTTACTGAGTTCAACTTTTATTCCATGATGGTCTGAGAAGATACAAGGAATAATTCCCATTATTTTAAATGTGCTCAGGTTAGACTTGTGACCTATAAAGTGACCAATTTTAGAGGATGTTCCATGAGCTGATGAGAAGAATGTGTATTTCATTTTGTTAGGATGAAATGTTCTGTAGATGTCTGTTAAATCTAATTTTTGAATGGTTAAGTCTAGAATTTCCTTGCTTAATTTCTTATTGGAGGATCTATCCAACACTGCCAACAGGGTGTTAAAATCTCTGACTATTATGGTGCTGGTGGATATCAATATGCTCACGTCTATTAGGGTCACTGTTATAAATTCAGATGCATTCTGGTTGGGCACATATAAGGTAATAATTGAAATCTCATCATGCTGAATATTTCCCTTGACAAAAATTAAGTAACCATCCTTTATATTTTCTTACTTTTGTTGGTTTAAAGCCTATTGTATCTGCGAACAAAATTGAAACACCTACTTTTTTCTGATTTCCAGTTGCCTGAATTATAGATGACCTTCCCTTCACCCAGAGTCTTTATTTATCTTTTAAGGTGAGGTGAGATTCTTGTATACAACAGTTATCTGGCCTGAGCTTTTGTATCCAGTCATCCAACCTGTGCCTCTTTAGAGGGCAATTTAAGCAATTCACATTAATTGAGATTATTGACAAGCCTGGTAATATTTTGAGTGTCAAGTTTTTGAAAGTCCAGTGTGCGTTTTTAATCCTTTCTCTGTGGAAGTTGGGATTTAATCAAAATTTTCTGAGTGAGTTTACTTTGGTGATCAAGCATTGTGCTGGTCATTGTGGAGGATGAATCTGAGAATATCCTGGACAGTTGTTTTAGTTATGGCAAATTTCTTCAACATGTGAATGTCATTAAAGTGTCTAATTTCTCCATCATGAATGAAACTCAGTTTAGCTGGATACTGGATTCTTGGTTGAATATTGTTTTGTTTTAGAAAGATGAACATCGGTGACCATCCTATTTTGGATTTAATAGTTTCAGCAGAGAGATCTTCAGTCATTCTAATGTCCCATTGTAGGTTATGGTTTTCTTATATCTGGCTGTTTATAGAATTTTCTCCTTCATATTAACTTTGGCAACATTAATTATAATGTATCTGGGAGATGATTTGTCTGGGTTGAGTTTTACTGGGGTTCTGAACTTGTCTGCTATCTGAATGAATTTCAGTATCACTTGCTATGTTGGGGAGGTTCTCCTCAATTATCTCTTGGAAGAATGCTTCTGTGCCTCTTGGAACATATTCTCTTACAGGGATTCCTATAAGGCAAATATTTGCTTTTTTGGAGTAGTCCCACATCTCTCTCAGAGAACAATCCTTTTCTCCTCTTCACTTCTCTTCCCCTTTGAGTTTTTGGGAGTGTTCAACAGCTATATCTTTGATGTCAGATATTCTTTCTTCTGCCTCCTCCATTCTATTACTGAGGGAGTCTACTGTATTTCTCATATCTTGGAGGGCTGGAAATTTTTTTCTTAATGCATCAAAATCCTTGGTGACTTTCTCTTTGAATTCATTGAATTCTTGAGACAAGTTTTGAATTATTCCCAGGTTTTCTATTTCCAACTTTACTTCCATTCTGTTAATCATATTTGCCATCTAAATTCTGAACTCAATTTTTGACATCTCATTCATTTGTTTGTGTTGGTATGTCTGCTTTGTCATTCCTTAGGGGAGTTGATCTACTCTTATTATTCATGTTGCGAGAGATTTTCCACTGTTTCTGTCACATAATTATTTTTCACCTTTTGGCTAGAAGAATAGGTAAGGAGAAATTGGATTGGGGGCTCTTAGTGTTGTGGTTAATCAACCCTTTGCCAAGGAGCTAGGTCCAGTGACTGCAGCTTTTCCCCTAGAGCTTTGCAAAAGATGTATACAGTAATACAGTCTGATACTCTGGGGACCTGCTTGGCATGGTGGGTTTAGTTGGCTCTTTCTTGTATTCAGCTGGTCATTGTCTGATTCTAGTGGATCAGTTACTCTGGGTTGAAGTCTCAGCTGCAGAGAAATACAAGCAACTAAGAAATCCCACACACCCCTCCCATGGGCAACAACAGGAAGAGGAAAATCAACCCTTCCTGCTACCACATCAACTTTCACCTTAGATGGTTCTCGGGTGATTGGCCCAGGTCAGAAGCTCCAACCCAATTGTCCCCCACAGTAACAACTCTCAAGTGGGAGAGTTCAAAAGGTCTCCAGAAAACTATACAGCAGAGTTCTATGAGCAGGTCAAGTGTGGCTCACTCCAGTGCTCTGTGGAATCAGAAAGGCTCACCCACTAGAAGAGTTGGACCAGGGGGTTTGGTGTCTCTTTCACAACCTTGTGCCTCTTTCACACCCAGTCACTGCTAACTCCGTGTGGCTGTGGTCCTTATCCCTCCAATAAGAAGATATGCTAGGGCTTTGTGCCTACCAGAGTCAAAGGAAAGTCAATGCCCCTTCAGCCGGGACACCACCATCTGCCACCAGCTGGCTGGGGGAGCTAAAGCCTGCCTGCCTTGGTTACTCAATAGCATCTGAGAAGTGTTTCACCTGAGCTCAGTTCAAGCCTTAGGATAACAATTCAGTGTTTTTCTCCCTCAGCCACCTTGCCTTTACCCCTGCTGCTAAGCAGCACTGGTATCCCTACGGAGTGACGTCTGGCTTCCTCTGGCAGTTCTCAGAGTCGGGCAGGGGTCTCTTCACAATTAGTCCCCAGCAAGATCTCTCTACTATTGCTGAATCTTTGTGGGGGGTGTCCCTGCATGGCTCCAGGCAGCTGTGTCTTGGGCAGGCTGGGTCTTGGGGCACATGGCAGCTCTGTCATGGTGGAATGCATGGCTTACAAGCCTCTTCCAGCTGGTGACATGCACTTTTGCGGAGCCAAGCCTGGTATCCTCTCCCCTTTGTCTGTCTGCACTACTGCTGGGCTCACTGCTACAGTGAAGCTTCTCTACCATGGCCTTTGTAGGGCCCAGTCCTGGCAATGAACTCCAGACATTCTGGTCTCTGCAGGGGTTAGGCTTCTGGACCAGCAGAAGAGTGGAGAAGGGTGGCCTGGAAGTTCAAAATGGCTGGGAAAATATTACTTCAACTTTCATGCCTGGCAAGAGAATGCTCAGGGTCACAGAAGGGTCCCTCTACAGAAGTAGTCCCCACTTCCAGAAACTCTCACATGGGATAAGACAAGAGGTCCTCAGTTCACTGTTTGCCTGTAGAAATCTCACATTAAACACAAACAAAAAAATAAATAAACAAAAACATTATTTGGGGAGCGGACAGACACTCTTTTTCTTTGGGATGAGTTTTATACCTGGAATTTGCTTTCTTGGAATCGCAGTTTGTCTCAGCAGAGGTGGTGTGCAATTATCACTCTCCTCTCTCAGCTCGGCTCCCTATCTTCAGCTTTATTGGCTACTTTCTGATCATTATCCATCCCTATGGACGGGAGCTTCTCTCAAAAGCTGGCTCCAGTTGACCATCTTTCTCACTATTCTGATTTCTCTCTTAATCTCATCTTTAACCCAGCTATCATTCTGCCTATGATTATTTAGTTTCCATGAGTTTGTCTGAGTATGAAGATTTCTGTTGCTGTTGATTTCAATTTTTATTCTTTGATGGTCTGAAATGATACAAAGAATAATTTATATTCTTTAAAATTTGTTGAGATTTGACTTGTGGCCTAAGATACAATCAAATTTGGAAGATGATATGTGAGCTGAGAGTAATGTATATTCAGTTTTTTTAGGATTAAATGTTTTGTATATGTCTGTTAAGTCTATTTGTTCTAGGGTCAAGTTTAAGTCCCTAATTTGTTTCTTTAATTTCTTCTTGGAGAATCTATCTAGAACTGACAATGGGGTGATAAAATCTTAAACTATTATAGCACAGGGAGATATCACATTGCTCATATCTATTATGGTTTCTTATATAAATTTAGGAGACATTTAGGTGAGGTGCATAAATATTAATTATTGAAACCTCTTCATATTATGTGTTTACCATGACAAATATGTAATGTCCATCCTTGTCTTTCCTTATCTTTGTTTGTTTAAATTGTATTTTATCTGCAAACAAAATTGAAACCCCTGCTTTTTCTTCTGATTTCCATTCCCCTGTACTATATGTGTCTATTCCTTCAACCTGAATATATATATATCTGTATGTGTGTGTGTGTGTGTGTGCATTTTCATCTTTTAAGGTAAGAAGATGAGTCTCTCATAGGTGACAGATATCTGGCCTGAGTTTTTGTATCCACTCAGCCAACCTGTGTCTCTTTCTAAGAGAATTCAAGCCATTTACATTAGTTGAGAAAATTGATAGTTGTGGTAGTGTTTTGGCTGTCTTGTGTTTCAAAGGTCCAGTTGGTATTTTTAATACTTTCACCATTGTGGAGTTTTTAGATTTTGTTTGATAAATTCTGGTTGAGTTTTACTTTGGTGGTAGACCATTGTGCAAGCCATTATGGAAAATAGATTTGATTATTTCCTGGAGACCTGGTTTAGTTATGGCAAATTTTCTCAGCATGTGTATGTCAGTAAAGTATTTGATTTCTCCATCACACAAATTAGCTGGATACAGGATCCTAGCCTGAAAGATATTTTGCTTTAAGGAGATTGGAATTCAATGACTATCCTCTTCTGGCTTGAAAAGGTTCGACTGAGTGGTCTGCAATTATTCTAATATTTTGCCCTTTGTAGTTAATGCTTTTCTTATATCTGGCTGCTTGCAGAATATTCTCCTTCATATTAATTTTTAGAAAGTTCATTACAATGTGTCTAGAAGATGCTTTGTTTGTACTGAGTCTTGCTGGGGTTCTGAAACTGTCTACTATCTGAATTTTTGTATTTCTTGCAATGCTTGGATAATTCTCACCCATTATATCTTGGAGTGGAGCAAATATGCATTTAGGGCCATTCACTTCTTCAGAAATTCCTATAAGTCAGATGCTTGATCTTTTGGAATGATCCCACAACTCTCAGAGTATGATCTGTTTTTGATTTCCATTTCATTCCCTCTTTAAATGCTTGGGATCTTTCAAAAACCTTGTCTGGAATTTCAGAGATCTTTTTTACCCGTCCAACTCCATTGATGAGGGATTCTACTGTATTTACAAGCTCCTTGAAGAATTGTCTTTTTTGAGCTCGGCTATCTCTTTTCTGATTATGTCCATATCACTGATGATTTTTTTCTTTGAATTCATTAATTTATTTAATTTATTTTTATTATTTTTATTGTCTTTATTATTAAATCATAGCTGTGTACAATAGTGCAATCAAGGAGAACAAAGTGCTGGTTTCTTATACAATCTGAACTATTTTAATCAAACTGATTACCATAGACTTCCTGGCATTTTCTCAGTTATTATATAAAGAGATTTGTATTCTGCATTTAGAAATATTCACCTGTACCCTTCTCAGATGCACTGTGGGTGTGGCCCCACCACTCCAACCCCCCTACCCTCCCTACCCTTGCCCCTTTCCCCATATTCTTCTGCTATAGTTCGGTTATACCCTTCATATGGAAGCTATAAATTAGCTTCATAATAGGGCTGAGTACATTGAATACTTTTTCTTCCATTCTTGAGATACTTTACTAAGAAGAATATGTTCCAGCTCCATCCATGTAAACATGAAAGAGGTAAAGTCTCAATTTTTCTTAAAGGCTGTGTAATATTCCATGGTATACATGTACCACATTTAATAATCCGTTCGTGGATCGAGGGGCACTTGGTTTTCTTCCATGACTTAGCAATTATGAATTGGGCTCCAATGAACATTCTGGTACAGATGTCTTTGTTATAATGTGATTTTTGGTCTTCTGGGTATATACCTAGTAAAGGAATTATAGGATCAAATGGTAGGTCAATTTTTAGATCTCTAAGTATTCTCCAAACCTCCTTCCAAAAGGAACGTATTAGTGTGCATTCCCACTAATGGCAATGTAGAAGTGTACCCTTTTCTCCGTATCCATGCCAACATCTCTGGTTTAGGGATTTTGTTATGTGGGCTAATCTTACTGGAGTTAGGTGATATCTCAAAGTAGTTTTGATTTGCATTTCTCTGATGATTACGGATGGTGAGCATTTTTTCATGTGTCTGTAGACCATGCACCTGTCTTCTTTAGAGAAGTCTCTCTTCAAGTCTTTGGCCCATCCTGATATGGGATCACTTGTCCTTTTCTTGCTAATACATTTGAGATCTCTGTGGATTCTGGTAATTAAACCTTTGTCAGAGGCATAACCTGCAAATATTTCCTCCCATTCTGAGGGCTGTCTGCTTGCTAAACTTAACTATTCTCTTGGCTGTACAGAAGCTTTTTAGTTTGATCAGGTCCCAGTAGTGTGTCTTTGATACTGCTTCAATAGACTGGGGAGTCCTCCTCACAAAATATTCACCAAGCTGATTTCTTTAAGAGTTTTCCCTGCACTTTCTTCTAGAATTTTTGTAGTTTCATGTCTTAAGTTTAAGTCTTTAATCCAGTGAGAGTCTATCTTAGTTAATGGTGAGAGGTGTGGGTCTAGTTTCAGCCTTTTACAGATCGCTAGCCAGTTCACCCAGAACCATAAGTTAAGTAGAGAGCTTTTACCCACTGAATGTTTTCTAATTGACTTGTCAAAGATCAAGTAACGGTAAGTAGCTGGATTCATCTCTTGGTTCTCTAATCTGTTCCAAACATCTCCCTCTCTGTTTTTGTGCCAGTACCATGCTGTTTTGATCACTATCATTTTATATTACAGTCTCAGGTATGGTAGCGTGATTCCTCCTGCTTTGTTTTAATTTCTGAGTAATGTCTTGGTTATTTGAGGTTTTCTCTGATTCCATATAAAATGAAGTATTATTTTTTCAAAATCTTTAAATTATGACAATGGAGCTTTAATAGGAATTGCATTAAAATCGTATATTGCTTTGGGTAGTATAGACATTTTAACAATGTTGATTTTTCCCAGCCATGAGCATGGTATGTTTTTCCATTTGTTAACATTTTCCGCTATTTCTTGTTTTCAAGTTTCATAGTTCTCTTTATAGAGATCTTTCACATCCTTTGTTATGTAAACACCCAAATATTTCATTTTCTTTGGTACTACTGTTAAAGGAATAGAGTCCTTGACTGCTTTTCGTCTTGGCTATTGTTGGTGTATATAAAGGCTACAGATTTATGGGTGTTGATTTTGTAGCCTGAGATATTGCTGTATTCCTTGATCACTTCTAAAAGTTTTGTAGTAGAATCCCTGTTTTTTTCCCGATATATAATCATTTCATCTGTAAAAAGTGAAAGTTTGATCTCTTCTGACCGTATGTGGATACCCTTGATCGCCTTTTCTTTCTTACTTGCATTGGCTAAAACTTCCATTACTAATGTTGGAGAACAGAGGAGATAATGGGCAACCTTGCCTGGTTCCTGATCTAAGTGGAAATGACTTCAATTTAACGCCATTCAATACGATATTGGCTGTAGGTTTGCTGTAGGTGGCGTCTATTAGTTTAAGAAATGTCCCTTCTATACCAATGTTTTAAAGTGTTCTAATCATGAAGGTATGCTGGATATTGTCAAAAGCTTTTTCTGCATCAACTGAGAGACTCTTATGGTCTTTACTTTTTAATTTGTTTATGGGGTGAATTACATTTACAGATTTATGTATATTGAACCAGCCTTGGGATCCTGGAATAAAGCCCACTTGGTCATGGTGTATAATTTGTTTGATGTGTTGCTGGATTCTGTTTGCTAGGATCTTGTTGAATATTTTTGCATCAATATTCATTAGTGATATTGGTCTATAATTTTCTTTTCTTGTTGGGTCTTTCCCTG
>CAUYON010066147.1:0-21631 GCA_963573935.1 Arctocebus calabarensis | reverse complement strand
TCCTGCCTCTGCCTCCCAAGTAGCTGGGACTACAGGCACCCGCCACAATGCCTGGCCATTTTTAGGTTGCAGCCACCATTGTTGTTTGGTGGGCCGGGCTGGTTTCAAACTCTCCAGCTCAGGTGTACATGGCTGGCGCCTTAGCCCGTTGAGCCACAGGCGCTGAGCCGCAATTTTTTTTTTTTTATTAGTAAAAGAGAAAAGACTGGGATGGCACTCACATAACCATTGCTCTTGTTGAAATGTGAGTGTGTTTGGTGCTTATCCAACTAAAATATGAGTAACAAGAGTCAAATAGAAAGAGGGAAGCTCTTGGAAGATTTTCTTCCATGGCGATCCACTTTAAACATTTTTTGATTAGAGAATAAAGTTCTATTGTAGGACAGGTTAGCAAAAAAAAAATATCATTAATTTAACAAATATTTATAAAGTCCGCATTGTGTACACTGATATTGTAGTATTTATTTACTTTATTTTGGCCTTATAAGGCCATCAATTTGATCCTTATAAGAAAGGCCAATATCTATCATCTTACTTCAAACAATGAGATTCTATTTTTCTACATATTTTTCTTGGAAAGCAATTCTTTGTTCTGATAGAAACACCCAATGGTAGAAAATAAAATTCATTTGCTAAATTTCTATTATTTTCTAATGATTAGTTACTAACATTACTATGAAGAACCTATTTATAGAACATTAGTATCTTTCATTTGTGAATTAAACCTGGATGGGAAATTAGGGATTGATTGAGAAAGGGTTATGAAATTTTAGCATCATGGAGGGTTACCCAAATAGCTTTAGCAGCATTTTCGGGTCCATATCTTTTAATAGCAGTATCATGAAAGTGCTTTTGAATATTCAATTTAAAAAGCAGGTTATGTAATTGTGTTTACAGCATGATCATAATTATTTAAAAATGTGTAAAGAAACAGACTGAAAATCTATACTAGCTGGTTAACTGTCCTCTTTGGGTGGTGAGATATCTTTTCATTTTTCTATGTTTTCAAAATGTTCTGCAGTGATCATGGATTTTTTATAAGGATAATAATAATCATGATAACAAATAACAAAATATGATTTGACTCTTGTTGAGCCATGAATGGCAGCTGACTGTAGCAAAGCCATGTTTGGTATGTTACAAAATGGAAAAGAAGTCCCCCCCTTATTCTCCCCCGCCACCCTCCCCTACAAAATGGAAAAGAAGTCCCCCGTTATCCCTCACCAAAATTAGTCCCCCCTCACCCTCTCAAGGGGTCAAGGGGGGGACTAATTTATGTGTATGAATCATGCATAGGAAACTCAGGCTTGTGTGTGTGTGTGTGTGTGTGTACTTAGGACATTTTTATTGATTTATGGGTTATTTACATATTAGGTAAATTGCTCCTGTACCACATCAAATGCTATCAGATTTGTCAGAAATATATTTCTAACTTATTTATATTTTAAATTTCTTTATGCTTTTTTCCACTATGCTTTTAAAGTTTTAAGTTTTCTTTTCTTTTCTTTTTTTTTTTTTTAATTAAATCATACCTGCGTTAGTGCAATCAAGGGGTACAATGTGCGGGTTTCATATACAACCTGAAATGTTTTCATCAAACTGTTTAACATAGCCTTCATGGCATTTTCCTGTTATTGTATGAAGACATTTGTATTTTGCATTTAGTAAGCTTTGCCTGTACCCTTCTAAGATGCACCATAGGTAATTGGCCCCACCAATTACCCTCCCGCTACCCCAACCGGAAACTCAGGTTTTTCATCTGGAAAACAGAGATGGCAGGATATGTTCCATTTTTCTCTAGGACTAAAATGAGAAGGAAATGAAAGACTTCATGTGACAATTCTATAGAATCCATGTATTATGTAGTCTTTGAGGTTATGTTTTCAGATTAACAATCATCTACAGAAGCTGTGAATGGGATGAGGATGTATTTTGAAGAAAGACTCTATTTGACTTTCTTGTTATCCCAACGATATTTGAGCCTTCCAGATGCATCGTTGAATGTAGTGATCAGAACCAGTTTTACATTTTCTAGAACTCAGTGTTTAACTGTTGCAATTATATCTTTGCCAGTGCCCTGTAAAATTTGCTTCTGTTCTGTTATAATGGTATACATTCTACTTTTATTTAACTTTTATTACCCTGTGTTAGCAGATGGAGGTCCTATTTGTGATATTGGTAGTAATCGCTAACATTAATAGAGTTACTTGGGGTCATGCCTCGTTCTAACACTTGACATACGTAACTTCTTATCACAGGCCATCTGGCTCCAAAACCCCTGCTCCTTGGTAATGCAAGGTATGTGATAAGACCAGAGTATTTCTCACATGTATGTGTTATTTTACTGATTATTTTACATTTTATTTATTTAACAAAAAAAATTAGGCAGAATCTTTTTAATTATTCTTTTCTCAAGGGGTGAAAATAGCAACTTAGTAAACTTGTCCTTTTATGTATTCATAAAAACTTAAACTACTGTACTGCAAGTAAGCACTTAAATTAAGTGGAATAGTAGATTTTTGATTTACAATATAAGTAAACGTTCATAGCCTCTTACTCAAAATTAAGCAAACATTTACACAGACAACAGCCTGATACTGTTTATCTTAGAAGAAAAAGCTGGTAATGGGAGAGGACCTAAAATGCTTTTTGGGGGTGTTTTTACTGGTACTCAAATTTGCTCAACTGTACACAGAGGCTCTTCGAATTCACAGTGGAGTTGTGGCAGCCTGTGTATTCCCACAGAATTTTCTAAAATGGCATTAATTTAGTTCAATAAACACCATCTCTGCAGATGTGCCTGGCCCTTTGGCTCGAGGAGATAAACCCACACAGTTAAGGCCTTCTCCCCCTGGGTGCCCTTCCGAGCATATAACACCATAGTGTTATGTGTAATGAAAAATGGCAAAAAGGGATTCTTTTTGACAATTGCAAGCATTGGGCACTCTGGTTGCATAAAAATGAAGTGCCAAAACATAATCCCAATCCGAATATTCATCAGAGCTGACAGTGTCTGCCGGGTGATTCAGTGCTGGTGTTATCCACTACGGCATCACAAAACCTGGTCCATCAGTTACAGCAGGAGTCCAGGGCAACCAGCTGCAGGACACGATGAGGACGCTTGGTCAGTAGGAACAGGCCAGTCCTCTTGCAAGACAACACCTGGACCATATCTTGCATAAACAATGCTGCTCAGACTTTAGAAGCTGGATTTGGAAGCTCTGTCATCCACCAGCTTCACCAGACCTGGCACCAACTGACAACCACTCTTCCAGGCTTTGGCCCCCTTTCTGTGAGGAAAAATATTCAATTCTCAGCAAGTTGTGAAAAACATCTTTTGAGGTTTCATCATCATTTGCTCTCCAGGCCCCTTTGCTGCTGGCAGAAACAAGCCACTGTTAAGATGGCAAAACTGTGTTGATAGTTTAGGCACATCCAGTAGAACCTCCATGGTTGACAACCTCCTTACATTGACCACCTCCTTAAGTTGACCTAAGTTTCAAAGACCAGACGTGCACCACATGTGCGTATCATACAGTAGGCCTAGTTCCTTGTGTTATTGACCACTTCTATATGTTGACCAGTTTTTTGCAGTTGACCTTGGATGGTCAACTTATAGAGGTTCTATTGCACTTAGATTAATTGTGCTGCTTTTTATTTGAGATGTAATACATTGATTTGAAATTGGACATTTGATATTTAACTACATGTTTGTGCAAAGTTTTTTGTGGTATGCATTTACCATTTTTCATTTATCAATTCCTAGTTGATGAGTGAGTTATAGGATGGCTAAATGTACAACTTTTTTAAGAAACGGCCACTTTCCCAAGGAGGTTGTATACATACACTCCCACTAGCACCACGTGACAGTCTTGGTGCTCCATACCTCACCAGAACTTGACCTTTTTATTCCAGTTGTTTTGTAGTTGGGTCCGAGAACAAGGATCACATGTCATTTTAATTTGCATACTATGATTAGTAATGGTGTTGAGCAGGTTTTGTGTATTGGCTATTTGTATATATTCCTTTATGAATTATCTGTTCAAGTTTTTGCCTTTTTTTTTTTTTTTTTGAGGCAAAGTCTCACTCTGTTGCCCTTGGTAGAGTGCCGGGGCATCAGCCTATCTCATAGTAACCTCAAACTACTGTATTCGAACAATCCTCCTACCTCAGCCTCCTTAGTAGCTGGGACTACAGGCGTCCACCACAGTGCCCGGCTAGTTTTTCTATTTTTAGTAGAGATGGGGTCTTGCTCTTGCTCAGGTTGGTCTTGAACTCCTTAACACAATTAATCCACTTGTCTTGGCCTTCTAGAGAGCTAGGATGACAAGCGTGAGCTACTGTGCCTGGCCAAGGGTTCTTTGTCTTTTTATTATTGAATGTGAGTCTTCCGTCAGTCATATGCATTATGAATATTTTCTCCAAGGCTGGCATATTGATTCATTTTTCATAGCATTTGGGGTAAGGATGTTTTAAGTTTTGATTTTTCCTTTTTTTCTTTTACTCTTAGTGCTTTCTATGTGCCATCTAAGAAATATTTGCCTACCTCACGGTCACAGAGATATTCTGTTTCCTTGTAGTTTTAGCCTTTATAGTCAGTTTTTAGCTTTTTTTTTTTTTTTGAGACAGAGCCTCAAGCTGTTGCCCTGGGTAGAGTGTCGTGGCATTACAGCTCACAGCAACCTCCAATTCCTGGGCTCAAGCGAGTCTCCTACCTCTGCCTCCCAAGTAGCTGGGACTACAGGCACCCGCCACAACGCCTGGCCATTTTTGTTTGGGTTGTAGCCATCATCGTTGGTTGGCGGGCCCAGGCTGGATTCGAACCCGCCAGCTCAGGTGTATGTGGCTGGTGCCTGAGCCTGCTGAGCCACAGGCGCCGAGCCAGTTTTTAGCTTTTTAAAAAGACTTTTTAAAACTGTTTTTTATTCTTTTAAATAAGAGTTTGAAAAATAAGGGTGGCACCTATGGCTCAAAGGAGTAGGGCGCTGGCCCCATATGACAGAGGTGGTGGGTTTAAACCCAACCCTGGCCAAAAACAACAACAACAAAAATGTTTAAAAAATAAGAATATATATATAAAAGTTTATTATCTAAGTTTGGAAAGACGTTTGCAAAGCACTGTTATCTCTACAGTTTAAACAAATGTAATTTGCATATTCTTGGCTTTTATGCTTATGGCCGTGATCCATCTCAAAATAGTTTTTGAGTAGTGTGAGGTGAAGGTTAAGGTCTATTTGTTTCCAAACATACGAGGTTAGACAATTAATTTCACAAACTCATCCTAGAAAAAGTGCTACAAACCTCATTACTGATTATCCCTATAGTCACATTTGAAGCACTCCCCTTGGGGTGCTGTGTACTGCACCAGCACCTAGTCCACCTTCAAAACAATTTTGGAGCTCTTTCTGGAGAGTTCCAGATCAACCATCAGAGCTGTTGTCATATAAGCTCTGAAAATTAAGTTCATAAACTCATCCCAGAAAAATTGCTTTGTAGGGAGGGCGAGGCACTGGTGTCCTTGCATAGCTTCCCAGGGGAGTACTTTGAAGGTGACTGTCGTGCTATTCAGAAATGAGTATGCAGCACTTTCTAAAGGTGACTTTGTGAACTTCATTGTCTGACCTTGTAGAAACAGTTGTTTCATAACCATTCATTAAAAAGACTTTCGTTTCTCCACTGAATTGTTAAATACTTTTCCTTCCACAAAGGTAAGACATGGTCTTTGCCTTCAAAGGCTTACAGTCTGCAAAATAATTTTTATTTGAGATAGAATCTCACTTTGTCACTCTTGGTAGAGTGCCACGGCATCATAGCTCACTGCAACCTCAAGTGATCCTCTTGCCTCAGCCTCTTGAATAACTGGGACTACAGGAGCTTACCACAATGGCTGGCTAGTTTTTCTATCTTTAGTAGACACTGGGGCTCAATCTAGCTCAGGCTGGTCTCAAACTCCTGAGTTCAAACAATCTACCAGCCTTGGCCTCCCAGAGTGCCGGCCTGCAAAATAATTTTTGTACAAATTTATTGCTGACTTTTCACCAAAAAAAGCACATATAATCCAACTATTCTGATGCATGAAAAATACTGCTCTTTTAGGAAGGAATAAAGCAAAGTTCACTTGCCCTATTCAAGAATAGTTATATAAAATAAATTAATTAATGCAAACTATTGTAATTGTGGTTGATGTGTTGCCTTGAAGGAATGTGGTGAAGTAACAGTTTAACTTTAGATAGTTCTCATACCTTTGTCCCCAGAAGAAAAAAACACTTGATGTTTTCAGTTCATGGATTGCTATTTTTATTCAGGTTTTAAAAATTATACCTTTGACCTCAGATCTTTCAAAGTTGGAATAAACAAATATTTTATTTTTGCGGGATTTGAAAATATTTATTCCCAGTTTACATAACTTCTAGCTATGATCAACTGGATTAATTTCTCTAAAAGAGTTAATGCAGTGGTGATTCCCTCTCTTCCTCATTGTAATAAGTGACATCAGTTCTATTATTAATAAAAGGATAATTGGCTACTTTTAGTCTGGATTATAGTTAAAGTTGATAAACCTTTTTCGTGTTGTCTGATAATTCACATTTTATCTGTATATCAGTGTAGATGTAGAAAAGTAACAAAATTTGAATTATTTAACTTTTAAAAATAAGCTTTATTATGATAGCCTTGACTGATGCATAAATTATCTTTCACACCTCAATCAATAGATATAAAAAGGCTTGCAAATTAGGCTCTCTTCCCCATTCTGCTTTTTACTTCATGCTGATGAATTGTAGTGTCAGTTTGCTGCTTCACCTTTGGTTTCTTTTAGTTTGTGATCATTGCTTTTATTTTGCAGATTGGCAGAACCTTATAGCTAGAAAGAGCTCTAGAGTTTATCTAGCCTACTCTCTCATCTTACAGATGAGAAAACTGAGGCTTAGCAAGGCTGCAATGTTGAAGTTATAGAGTTGTTTGTTTTTTTGGGACAGAGTCTCACTTTCTAGCCCCTGGTAGAATGTCGTGACATCATACCTCGCAGCAACCTCAAACTCTTGGGCTCAAGTGATTCTCTTGTCTCAGTCTCCCAAGTTTCCCAGTCTGTCTTGTCTCAGCTGGGCCTACACCTGTCACAATGCCCGGCTACTTTTAGAGATGGGGTCTTGCTCTTGCTCAGGGTTGGTCTTGAACTCCTGAGCTCAGGCAATCCAAGCCTCCCAAGTGTGCTAGGATTACAGATGAGAGCCATTGCACCTGGCCCACACAGAGTTTGTTAATGGCAGAACCCTGTCCAGAACCCAAGCACAGTCAAGTTTATGAGAATATCAATTCCTATTTCATCTTTATTACTATTTCATACCATATTTAAATTTGACCTTCATACATCAGACCAACTAGTATTTGCAATAATGAACGAATATCTAATGTGATGTCTAGAAGGGAAGTGGGTTTTTGAATAACTGTTTACTGACTTCATTATCATAGGTGCTTCAGGATCTATCAGATCACATCACCACTACTACTTAATGTATTTGCTTTGAATTGTTTGTTTTGTAGAGGTGCAGATTGCATTAAATTTGATCTCTTTTGGTTTACAGCAAGGAAAGATACACTCAAGTGTAGGGAATATGTTTTTCTCTGTGTGAAATTTGTTGCTTATTCAGAGATTGAAGCTTTGACTATAGTAGCAAAAGGTTTTAAGTACTATCTTTAGCAAGAAACGTTGAGGTTTGCTATTGTGAAGAAGCTATTGTTCAAGGTAATTCTCATGCATTGTTTAATTAGAACTTCATGCATCTCTGTGAAAGAACTATTGCCATGTATATTTGCTAAAAATGAGCCCGAGACAGGTTGTTGGATACTTATCCATGGCAGTGAAACTTGGTAGAAATGGGATTTCAGCCCAGACATTAGGGTTCAGAGGCACGCTTAGGCATTGTGATAGAAAAATAAACTGGAAAGTTGACTTGTGGAATGAAATTGGGTGAAGGTGCCAACACTTAGGAGAACAGAATTTAAATTAATATTAATTAGAGAACTAGTTGTATAACAGATGCACAAGACTAAATGTAAGAGGGAAAAGTTCAAGGTTATTCTCCCATGGAAGTAAAACAAATTTTTAAACTAGAACATAGAAAAAAATAAACTTTTCTTTTCTTTCTTTTTGAGACAGAATCTCACTATGTGGCCCTTGGTAGCGTATCATGGCATCACAGCTCACAGCAAACTCAAACTCTTGGGCTCAAGTGATTCTCTTGTCTCAGCCTCCCAAACAGCTGGGACTACAAGTGCCCACCACAATGCCCAGCTATTTGTGTTTGTTATTGTTGCCATTGTTGTTTAGCAGGCCCTGGCCGGGTTCGAACCCACTGGCCCCGGTGCATGTGGCCAGTGCTCTAACCACAGAGCTATGGGCACTGAGCCATAGAAAAAATAAACTTCTCTCTCAGAAAAAATATGGGTTGGCCATGAAATGCTACTGTATTAAAGAAAGGCATAATAAAAACATAGAGTTTATGAAGAGTTAAATTTCTACCATGGTTAGAAATGTAAAATAAAATTGCAGTTCCGTCTTTTCTTCTCAATGTAAAATCCACTCCATTATTAAAAAGCCATAACCACAAATCTCTGAGATAAATTCCTTTTTATCGTGGGCTTTGTGTGAAGCTGTTATAGGATGTCATCCTAACGAGACTTCTGTCTTACTGTTTGCCATGAAGCACTAGCTTAGATCCTTCTGAGAGTTCAGCAAATGATTTTATAGTCTCACTCTGGATTTGATTTTTGCTCTGAAGTCCTTTCTTAATGTGAGAATTTTAGAGAGGTTGGGAATGAGACACAACTTCATTATCAAACCCAGAAAATTTCGTTGATATTGAACAGTTCTTTAACTGTTGTCTCTCCCCTTTTCATTTTACTAGCAGGACAACAGGCAGCAATTTCAACGCTCTGTGTGGAAATATCCTTAGGTAGACGGCTCCTTTCTACTTGAGTGTGTTTTCTACTCTCCATGTTTGCCACAGGTGACAGTGCAGCTAAACTCTCTGCCACTCTCTGCAAGGATTCTTTCTTCTCTTTCCAACAACATTTTCTTCCCTTTCCTTCAAGTACGCGCTGACAGCCTCCTCGAAGGCCCAGCAGCTTCTGCTAACAGTTCTGACAGCTGAGGCAGACCCTGTACGTGCTTGTAAACTGGGAGCTGTCAACGAACTGCATTCCTTGTAACTGAATCTCTCTTAAAAGGAGCTTCGAGCAAAGCACCTCATGGCCACCACATACGCCATGGTGCCAGCCCATGTTCTGGCCTCTACCCACCTTTTCAGTCTTATCTCCTGCCACTGCCTGCCTCGCACTCAGTTTTGCTACACAAAACTTGTGTCACCTCCATATGTCTTCAGATCACACCGAACCGTGGCATGTTCCAGGCTGTTAGGAGCCCCAAGCACCCTTGTAATACTTACAGCACTGAAAGTCCTTCATAGGGAGCCCATGTTTGAAATAGCTCCATCACTGTGTTTATGGCACCCACGGTACCTGGGTTCAATCTTGGCTCTGACAGTGATTATATCAGGGGTGTCCCGCCTTTTGGTTTCTCTGGGCCACATTGGAAGAAGAGTTGTCTTGGGATACATATTAAATACACAAACACCAACAAAAACTGATGATCAAAAAAAAAAAAAAAAAGCCTGTGCATAATTTTCATGGTATCAACCACCACAGATAAGCAAAAATGTCCTCACTTAATAATCCTAATTATGCAGTGGCTTGTTCAGAGAGTTCTTCAAAATCATTGAGCAGGTCCCAAGCTTTTGATCACTAATATAGAAAATGTACATAGCTAAGTAATAAGGTGTCTTTGGGCTTTTTGGATCTTGTAGACTAGGAAAGTCAAAGAAAAGTGGGCAGCATAAAACTAGTGGGATAGTGATATTGTATTTGAGAAACGAATGTATTAATATCTGTTTGGATGGAAGTAATTGGAATTCTCAGTGAGTTCTCAAGGTGCTCATCAGATATTTTATTTCCTAATTTGACTCGTAATGTGCTTTGTTCTTAAAATAGTTTCTTGTAAATGTAGATGTTGCCAAAAAGGAAGGGCTGATGTGAATAAGGTGTGTTTGGGAAGCAAGTGATATTTTTCTGTGGGACTATAGGACCTATAAAAGTCCAGTAAGAAGATATGATCAGATTTTTCTATAAGTTGAATGTCAGATTGCAGCTCTATACATTCCATTTGAAAATTGGCAGGTAACATATTTATATCAACTGAAAATGGAGTTGAAAATGTACCCAAATATTGATTATTTTCCCCAAAATCTTGAAATCTGTTTTCAAATTCTTGTATCAAATTGAAAATCAAGGCTGCATATTTTTTTGCTGTTCACAGGACTGTGGTTAGTTATCATGTCAAAATAAATAAAATCATTTGCCTTAGTTTGAGCTTGCCATAATTTCAGTTTCATTTAGAATGCTGTTATGGTTTGAAACATTGTATTGATTAGTTAGTTTTCATTTTGAAGAATCATATTTAACTCATTTAAATGAGCATTTAAATCCACTAAAAATGCTAAATCCGTAAGTCAGTTTTCATTGTCAAGTTCTGGCACAAATTTGGTTTTTGATACTATAAACAACTTGATGACATGTCATAAATCATAAAATCTTTTTAACACTTGGCTTCAACTTAGGCATCTTACTTCAAAAACTAAACGATGTTGCCATAGTCAGCGTCAATACTTTTATGAAATTCCTGGAATTGGCCATAATTCAATCCTTGGCCCGTATGAAATTCACTATTTTGATGATGGTTAGAATGACATTATCCAATTTTAAAGTTTTTGAGCACAAGTTTTCTTCAGGTACTTTGAAATAATACCTCATCACACATGAGTTTTGGCCGACAATGGCATCATCTATTAATTTTACAAGTCTCTTTCTCTTACTGCCATTGATGAGGCACCATCAGTAACTATACCAGATTGATATGTTGACAATGAGTAAAAAAAATCACTTTGACATATTTCTTACTGCTTTGTATAAATATCTTGATTTAGATGTGTCTTTTAATGGTACTAAAGCCATTTCTTCAGTGACATTATATTTACTATCAATAACTCTAATAAAAATAGCAAGTTGAACTACATTTATAGCATCAATGTTTGCATCAATTGCCAAAGAATTAAAAATTGCCAAAAATCAATTCAATCAAATCAATTCAATCAAAATCATCAATTGCCAAAAATTTACAGTTAGCATCTTTGCTCTCCATAATTCTTTAAACATATTTTCCAGTTTCTTCCATTTGCCTGGTGATAGTCTGTTAAGTCAAACTGATGTTAGAAAAATCAACCTTTTTTTCAGGGTAAATTATATCAGCCATGCTTTCTGCTTTCCATAAATGCATAATAAACTCACTATCAGTAAATGTATTTAGTTTTTTTTGCTATTAAATTCATCACCATACAACTAGATTTTATAATGGAATCCATCTGAGTTACAACTTTTAAATAAAAATTTTGTTGAGAAGAGAAATTTCTTTTGAGTTCCACTATTTTGTCCTTACTACACAATCCTTCATACCCATCAAATTTGGTAGCATGTTTTTGCATATAATGTCTTTTCAAATTATAGTCTCTGAAAACTTATATAGATTCCTTACAAATTAAGCAGACTGCTTTACTATTTGCCTTAACAAAAAAATAGTCATCTGTTGCTTGCCATTAAACAATCTTCCTCTGTCCACAATTTTTCTTTTTTGGGGTACTGTTGTCTTTTGAGATGTTTTAGACATCGCGCTGGTATTTAAAAAATAATAACAGATAAGGGACTGTATTTTCATTTATTATGAAAGTTAATTTATGGGAAAATAGACAGGAAGGTTTGGACCTTTCCACATCTTGGCTGCTGAGGCACGGCAAGATGGAAGGCTGATTGTAAAGTGAAATGGGTATGTGAGGTGCTGCCAAGGTTTAAGGTGCAGTACTCTTAATAATAAATAATGCTTATCTGATTTCTAAATAACATTAAATGCCTAACATTGCTGTGGTAGGTTGAAATATTATTGATAATTGCTGCCTTATCAAGTCAGCAATATGCTTACTAGGAGCATATATAACTTCTGATGGTGTCAATTCTATTGTGTTTGGAAGACACACACTGGATGTCCCACAGTGCTGTAACACAGAAGTCACACTTACATACAAATAGCAAAAGCATGCGGTATGTTTATTTTATGTGACTTTGCAATGTGATGTTGCCTACAAAGTTCATTTTCAAGAGCCATGAAATCGAGTTCCATGAAAAAAAATAATAAACTAAATTTCATAATTTTTAGGTAGGTTTACAATTCTGTGCTGCACTGCATTCATAGCCATCCTGAGCAACATGCAGCCTGTGGGCCACAGGTTGGACACCTCTGTTCTAAATCTACTTTACCTAATAGGCATGAATAGAACACCTCCCCTAAAAAAAAATACACATTCTTTTCATGTGTACCTGAAATATTCCATAGAATATACCATATTTAGACAAAACAAGTCTCAATAAAAACTAGAAAAGTTTAAATAATATAAAATATCTTCACTGGTCACAATGAAAATGTTTAAATAAACATTTGTCCAAAGAAGAAATACTCCAAAGAACTAACATATTAAAACAATTAAAAGATGTCCAGTATTGTTAGTCATTAGGGAAACACACAAAAAAACTATAAGGCAATATTTCATATACCCTAGGATGGGTAATCAAAATAGCAAAGAGTAACAGGTGTTGACAAGGATCTGCAGAAACTAAAAACCTCATACATTGCTAGTGGGGTAGAAGCTTTCTAAAATAATTTGGCAGTCAGTCAAAATATTAAACCTAGAGTTCTTATATGGCAGACTCAACAATACTACTTCTAGAAGTATGCCCAAGATAAATTAAAACCTACAACCACACAGAGACTTTCAGATTAATGTTCATAGAACCATTATTCCAAATAACAAAATGATTAGCAACAAATCAAATGTTTGTCAATGTTTAATGGATAAATAACATGTGATATACTTATATAATGAAATAGTATTTGACTATAAAAAGAAATATAGTCGCGATTTACGATCTAAAAGGAGTGAACCATAAAAATATTATGCTAAGACAAAAAGCCTGTCCCAAAATCCCCACATATTGTATAATGCCATTCATACAAAATGTCCAGAATAAGCACATCTATAAAAATAGAACACAAATTAAAGATTTTCTAGTGCTGATTGTGGAAAGGAAGAGAATGGGAGTAGTTGCTAATCTGTATGTTGTTTCTTTGAGAATAATGAAAATGTTCTAAATTTAGATTGTAAAGATGGGTACACAACTCTGTGACTACTACTTTCACATGCGCAATATGAAATCAGATTCTTAACACTATACACAAAAGTCAACTTAACTGATTAAATACTGAAATGTAAGTCCTGCAACTGTAAAATAAGAAGACGAAAACATAGAGAAAAAAGGTTCATTGGCATTGGTCTTGGTCATGTTTTGTTATGACACCAAACTATAGGCAAGAAAAGAGAAAAAATAGACAAGTGGGACTACATCAAACTAAGAAGTAAAGGAAATAATCAGTGAAATGAAAATCTGAGAAAATATTTACAAGCTACACATCCAATAAGGCATTACTATGTAACTTATATGAGACTCCTACAACTCAGTACTTTCACAAAAAGGAAAGGAAAATTCTGATTAAAAAGGGGGCAAAAGATCTGAACAGTCATTTCTCCAAAGAACACATATAAATGGCCAATGGCTATATAAGAAGATACTCAACATGACTAATCATCAGAGAAATGTTGTTGCTGTTTTGGCCAGAGTCAGGTTTGAACCCATCACTTCTGGAATATGGGGCTGGCACCCTACTCCTGGAGCCACAGGTGCTGCCCACATAAGCTTTTTTTTTTTTTTTTGCTATCTCAAGTTCACAAATCTTTTACAGTTTGTAACCTGTTATCCTGTTCTTAAATAAAACAAGTCATTCTCATTTATTTCTTTATTTATTTTTTTGAGTCTCACTTTGTTGTCCTCTATAGAGTGCTGTCGTGTCACAGCTCACAGCAACCCCAAACTCTTAGGCTTATGTAATTCTCTTGCCTCAGCCTCCCAAGTAGCTGGGACTACAGGCACCCACCACAATATCAGGCTGCTTCTAGAACCTGGGTCTCACTCTTGCTTAGGCTGGTCTTGAACTCTTGAGTTCAGACAATTCAACTCCTCAGCCTCCCAGAGTGCTGGGATTATCGGCAAGAGCCACCCCTCCTGGACATATGTATTTGTCCTATTCAATAAATTTTATTTTTCACATCTAGAAGTATCACATCTCTTCAATTAAGTTTCTTTTCTCATTAAAGTATTAATTTCCTTTACAACATGAACATACTTATAATAAATATTTTAATTATTTATTTTTGTCATTTGGGGATTTGTTTTATTGTATAATGTTTCTGCTAATAATTTGCTTTAGTTCTCTGCTTCTTTGCATGTCCAGTTGTTTTTAATAAGAAAGTTGATGTTACATTTTTGAGTACAATATTTTGTGTAATCCTTGAAGGGCTGGTGGAGTTTACTTTGGAAGACAATAAAACTACTGTGTGGTAAGCTTGATCCTTTTGAGGCTTATGTTGAAGCTTTTTAGTTTTTTGGAATGTGTTATCATTCAGGGGCTAGTTTAATCCTATTAATAATGTTTGACCCTTCTGGAGTCTGTATTGAATGCTCTGGCTGTTCAAAAGAACTCTTCAGTCTGGTCAGCTGGGGGTTCAGTGTCTTCCAGCCCTGTGTAAATTGTTATGATTAATCACTTCATTGTTCCCCAGTAATTTCTAAATATGAAATTTCTTTCTACATGTGCAAGTTTATATTCTGCTGTAGATTCAAAATGTCCCTTAGAAAGATTTATGGTATGACTTTCTCCAGTGGTCTATCCTTCAAGTTTCAGCTTCCTTAGCTTCCCAAAACTTCCATCTTTGTTTCCTCAACGCAGTGAGATAACCTTTCATCATTCCTGTATACTCCAATGTTGTGGCTTTCAGCATCCTCCTGCATTTTGGTATAGAGCAAAGCATTTGACTTCTATCATGTTTTGTGATTATGAATCCAGGATGTGCTAGGTAGCATATGCAGTGTGGCTCCCAGTCCTGGTTTATAAGCCCTTGTTAAACTCCTCTTCTCAGGTGCCAGGTGGACCTGGTAACTTGCAACATGTAAAACATGGCAGTGATAATGGTATTTATTTTCATGATTACTTTACAATATAAATGACTTTCATTTTGCTGGCGCTCTTTTACCTCTGATTTGGTGACTCCAGTGAAGCCAGGTAATACTCTGTGAAATAATCAATAGAAACCACATGTTTCATAGGATCAAGGGAGGCCTTAATTATTATTATTATTATTTTTTGTCACCCTTGGTGGAGTGCCATGTGTCATAGCTTATAGCAATCTTAAACTCAGGCTTAAGTGATCCTCTAGCCTCAGCCTCCCAAGTAGCTGGGACTGTAGGTACCTGCCACAACCTCTGGCTATTTTTAGAGATGGACCAGGCTGGTCTTGAACTCCTGACCTCAGGCAATTAATCCACTCAGCCTCAACCTCAGTTCAACAGGTCTTGAGAAATGGAATTCTGCTAGCTACCTATGCGTGAGCTTGGAAAAAGATCATACTCATGCCAAACCTTGAGAAAACTATGATTATGAACTGTACCTTAAACAACCCTGAAGTAATGGACCCAATTATACTACGTCTCAAATTCTTGGCCACAAATGCTCTGACCATAAGTGTCTTAAGCTACCAAGTATTACATTGACTAAGTATTACAATAACGGACCAATAATACAAGGCTATATTCTTATTCTTTGGAATGTAGAATTAATTTTTCTGATTGTCATGTTTTCATGTAATGTAATGTTTATCAATACGTGCTTTAACTAGAAGATACAAAAGTATTTTTCGTAGTTATAAGTAAGTAAAACATTATTATTTGCGTATGAACAAATGCATATTGCCTTTAACAAATCACAGTAAAATGTTAAATGTCATGGCTTAATGTACAATAAAAGTCTCTAAATGTCATTTTCATCTATAATGACTTCTAATATCAATAGATACAATATTCATGTTTAGCACACCTGATATCCAAATAAGCTACAGAAACCCAATGTTCTATAATGTATTTATAGCATGTCATTGAACAGACCATTTATCAAAGGGGTAAACTGTGAAAATAGGAAAGCTTTCTTTTAAAGTGCATCTAGGCTTGGCACCTGTAGCACAATGGTAACGGCGCCAGCTACATACACCAAGGCTGGCAGGTTCAAACCCAGCCAGGGCCAGCTAAATAATGACAACTGCAACAAAAAATAGCTGAGCCTTGTGGTTTGTGGCTGTAGTCCCAGTTACTTGGGAGGCTGAGGCAAGAGAATCACTTAAGCCCAAGAGTTGGAGGTTGCTGTGAGCTGTGATGCCATGACACTTCTCTGAGGGTGACATAGTAAGACTCTGTCTCAAGTAATAAATAAATAAATAAATAAATAAAATGCATTGATTGTAACAGTAAATCCTACAAAATATTTTTTTTGAATGTGAAACATTATTTTGATCTTTGTCATTTCTCTAGGAAGACCCAAATATGTACCTAGTGAAAAAACTGAAGAATTTTTAAAATTTTTTATGGAGATTTAAAAATTGGCTTTTGCCGTGCTTAAATTAGCAACTGTTCCACGTTTAGGGCTCTGTCTATTTTTACTATTAATAATAATTAAGCACAAAAAGTATTTTTTAGAATTATATATTACATGCAAGTATTAATTTGGGAACTCTATAGACTTTTTGTTTTTCATAAAATTCTTTCTTGTTATATAAGAAGTAAGAAGCAATGACATTAAAAGAGTTAGTATTCAAATATTTTATGAGGCTAATATTTTATTAACTAGAAAGTTTAGAATACCATATATTTTGCTAAGTGTTCAACATAGATATTGAACCCATTTCCTTTTTCAGAAAAGTGGCTAAAACTTGTAATCAAAAGGAAATTATTAAGCTTTTTTGTGGGTGTTAAATTAAAAAGCATTGTGACTATAGCAAACGCTTTTGAAATTTGCTTCAAGCATAGAGTTTATGAAGTCTTTTTTCTTTTTTTATTAAAAAGTAGATTTTCTGTTGGATACAGAATCTCATAGTTTCAAACCAAACCCTTGACAGCCGTTTACTTTTCATTAAGGAAGTAAAATAAATCTTTATTCAGGAATTTTATTGCATTTAACTAAACTTCTTTAATAAAGTTAAAAGGCATGAAAATTGTGCACAAGCAATATTAAAATTCACTCAGGCTCAAGCATTCATAAGAAATGAAATAATCAAAAAAAAAAGAAAAGAAATGAAATAATCATGTTAAAACAAATTATAGATGGCAATTTAAATGAAAATATAGAGTCTTTGAAAAAGCCTAATTTAACATGTGTTTGCCATTGATAAACTTATTCTTATGAATTTAAAATTTAATTTTACTTTAAATCTCTACTATTTAGAGATAATTGTATCCATGGATTAAGAAGGTAACTATATTCGGACTATCACATAAAGCAGAGATAAAAGCCCAGTTTATAGTGAAGAGTACCTATTTCTACAAGACATAATAGTTTTGTAAAAATAAAAAATAATAAATGCTTAGGGTGGTGCCTGTGGCTTAAAGGAGAAGGGCGCCAGCCCCATATGCCAGAGGTGGCAGGTTCAAACCCAGCCCTGTCCAAAAACTGCAAAAAGAAAAAAGAAAGAAAAAATAAGTCAGAATTCTAATTAGATCTCCCATTTGATCCTGTAATCCCATTGCTAAGCATTGATCCAGAGGAAAAAAATCATTTTATCATAAGGATATTTGCACTAGATTGTTTAGATCATTGTCAATTAAAGAGGTTATCTTGGCAGCAGGCCCACAGGAGGGCTACTGAATCTAGTAGTTTAAGTTGTGGCTCTATTTGGCCCAAGCCATAGATGGATATATTAATTTGGAATTTAATAGGCAGTTTTAGAAATGACACAGGTGTAGAGAAATTGATAAGCCCTTCCTATATCCTGGGGTAGCCAGAAACTGCATATGTGTAGCAGAGATTGAAGCAGACTCACACAACCCCACATTTTCATGATCAACAAAGACTACTGGCACATTCAAAGATGTGAGACAGCCCTGGAAGAAATATTATAACAATAAAAGCTCACGGAAAATTGAAACCGACATATCAATATTTTCTTCACATTATATGTAGGAAAATATTTTGACAATGCGTATGGCTATTCCAAAATTGGGTTAAGAATATTTTGCCTTCCCAACAAAGTAAATCTGGGATGATTGCATATGAAAAAGGCAGTCCTTACTAAAAAGTTTATCAGTTTTTCTTGACATGAAATGAAAATGGTGAGTGTGGTTTGTCAATTATATATAATAAAAATGTTTTGATTATATATTCACATTTATTTATTACATATAAAATAATTAGCTTCATTCGTTTACTTTTAACTAGTGATAAATTTTAAATAATTATGGACAGAATGACATTTCCATGGGCAGACACTTCAAAATCTACTATTCATACTGTCTTGACTAACTCTGGCAAAGTGAGGAAATGGCATCATTTATTTCATTATTAGTTGCATCAGTCATTTATTTCATTATTGAACTCTTTAAAGATCATCTCTGATGCTAACTGAGGCTAGAGATTACTGGCTTCACAGAATAATTAAAATTGGGAGAACCCAACAAGGGCCAAGAATCAACAATGAAATAGCCAATTACTTTACTGGTTAGATTGCAAGCTACTTGATGGTGAGAAATGCACTTTTTACCTTTCCATCTGTGCTACCTTCCTGTTTCTGGGACCAGTGCCTTCCTAATAATTCAATACTAATAATATTATTATACTACAGTATAGTTATAGTTATATAACGATAGTTATACTATGCTATATTAACTATGGTATAGTTAAAACTATGCTATGTATGAGTAACAAAAACAGTTATGAAAAAAGACCAATAGACAAATAATTCATCAAATTAAATAACAATATAGGATTAGAAGTGACACATATATGTGAAACAGATAATCTAGAAAAAGATCCTATTTCCATTCTGAAAATGTTTGTATTTCATTCAGTTTTATTCTTGATATCCACGTGTGGTTGCCATCTACCTGCCCTTTCCAATGGAAGACTTCTCCCTTTTGTTCTTCCTGCTCAATTTTTAACCTATCTTTCGAGATTCTGCTCGTTTGAAAATGCCAGTGAGAATAAGGCTGACTAAAGACTTAAAAAATGAATTTTCACATCACATTTTCATTCAAGTAAAATGTGGTTTTTATACATACAACGTGTGAAAAAAATCCAGTATTAAATAATAATGAAAAATGCAATATTAAACAATAATAATAATGTAATATTTAATCCAATATTAAACAATAATGAAGACGATGTATCAATGCTTAAAAGAAAACTCAAAATTATTAATTTAGTAATATTAATTGCTTAAAAATTTGCAAAACTATCTCCAATGAGTATGTATATAAAATAAATAAAGATATTTTTCTGTTTCCTTCTATTCTTTTTCATTTTTGCAAAGATAAAGTGGGTTGCTATATGCTGTCATTTAAAATATCCCGTTGAGAAAGCATGATAGAAAAAGATTATTAAATTGAAATTCATAATCACTGGCTCAGCGCCTGTGGCTCAACAGGCTAAGGCACCAGCCACGTACACCTGAGCTGGCAGGTTCGAATCCAGCCCGGGCCCACCCAACAACAATGATGGCTGCAACCAAAAAATGTCCAGGCGTTGTGGCGGGCACCTGTAGTCCCAGTTACTTGGGAGGCAGAGGCAAGAGACTCGCTTGAGCCCAGGAATTGGAGGTTGCTGTGAGCTGTGAGGTCACAGCATTCTATCCAGGGTGACAGCTTGAGGCTCTGTCTCAAAAAAAAAAAAAAAAAAGAAATTCATAATCACTATTAATAATGCCAATGTCAAAACAGGGAAAAATTTTGCAAAACCTCATCTTGCATTACCTTTTTAATGTGCATTATTTTCTCATATTCACACATTTTTTTCTCCAAAGCACAATGAAAACAATGTAGCTTAATTTTAGGAAAATTGGCAATATTATCAAATGATTGCTTAAACCAATTCAGAGTTGTCTGAGATCTGCATGTAGAATCCTTCACTGTCTCATTTTGTCTGTTTGCATAGGTATAACTGGTGGACCTAAACAAATACCACCGGGTTATTCAAATTTCACTTCTATTCCATAAATGTTTTACTGAGATTTACTCTAATGAGCTTCATCATTTTTGCCTTTGAATATGAAATTACAAAAATGGCGTATTTAAAGTGATAAAAAAGGAGAATAAAATCAAATACAATGGGAAAATAGTAGTGAGAAGTACTGTGACAAATAACTAAATGCTTTTTTGCCATGCATACATATTGCATAAGAGAAAAAAATGGCACAAATTTCACTAAAACTGGATCAAATCCCAGATTGTTATCACCAGTGCATCGTTTCTAATATGTGTCTGAATTATTATGGTGATTTCTTCATTAACTGTAACAAATGTATGCTCTCCTGTGGTACACAGTTGAGGAGCACCAGAGGAATATTCACTATGACGTTGATTAAAAAGTTGTAAGAACAGAAGCAGGGTTTGTCAGCTTGTCAGCACACCAGTATAGCAACCTTTCCTATGTCAACCCAGATCAAATAATGAAATTTAGCAAGAAGTTCTATACAGATCCCCAAATGTCAAACCATTTGTGCAGTAAGCTAATGAAAAACCACTTGTGCTAGTCTTGATATGGTCAAATGAAGAAATGCCAAGGAAACCACTGCTGCAATTACTCTTCTGTTTGTGGCAAATCAATTATTGGTATATAGTTTACAAAATACAGGCTGAACAACTAAGGTAATGAGATGAATGTGCTGAGGAATGATTCTAGACTATATTGTCTGTTTTATACACACACACACAAGACCATACTTACGGTTGTATACATGTTTGCCTTTCTTGAACCAAAAAGCCATGTTTTATAAAGAAGATAAATGTAAAAAGTATTTGAAGAGATCTGCACCTAGTATATGCTTTATCAGGAAGATTATATTTGGCTGTTTTTTATTTGTTTGTTTGTTTGTTAATCAAAGGAAATAGAGTATTGCCCCCAGAATCCAAACTCCCCAGAACTTGAACAACTTGGAATCTGAATGAAAAATTTGAGGAAATTTTCTCCAAAATCCAAATACTGCTTTGGAATTCAAGCGCCTAGCATGTTGTTTGTGTATTTTTGTGCATTCATTTCCTAGTGCTAGGGCCACCCATGCGATTGATCCTTCAGTTTATTGTTGGAAGCTATAGTGAAACCATCTTGTGTAATTTTTGCTGCTAATTTTATGCTTTGTATGTTTTTATGCTTCTGTTCTGTGTTATTTTTTTTATTTATTTTTTTTTGAGACAGAGCCTCAAGCTGTCACCCTGGATAGAGTGCTGTGGCATCACAGCTCACAGCAACCTCCAATTCCTGGGCTCAAGCGAGTCTCCTGCCTCTGCCTCCCAGGTAGCTGGGACCACAGGTGCCCGTCACAAC
>CAUYON010066146.1:0-52011 GCA_963573935.1 Arctocebus calabarensis | reverse complement strand
AGGAATTGGAGGTTGCTGTGAGCTGTGATGTCACAGCGCTCTATCCAGGGTGACAGCTTGAGGCTCTGTCTCAAAAAAAAAATGTTAATCACATATTTTTATATTATATTTCTTATGTGAAATAATCATTTCTCTGCTTTAAACAAGATATATTACTTTTGTTAAAGTTATTAACACTCAGTAGTAAAGGATAATGGGCTTGAACTTTTTACGTCCTTGTGTTGACTACAGGGATAAATGTTCTACCAACATTGGTGTGCTCTCATTTAAAATCAAGGTGACAAGTCTATCTACAGCTAAAAGACTATTCTTCTAAATAGAGGTAAAAACTGAGCACAGACATATGGATTTGAGGGGTTTTCTTTCTTGTTCTTGAGTTTTTTTTGTTGCTCTTGGAGAGAATTTAGGAGACTTGCCTAAATCCTAGTTCTATGCTGTCCAGTATTATAGCCAGTAGCCATTTATGGCTATTTAATTTTAAATGACTTACAATTAAATTTAAAATTATGTTCCTCAATCACACTAGCCAATTTTAAGTGCTCAGTAGCCACATGATCCTGGTGGGTAATGTACTCAACAGAGGAAATACAGAACATTTCCATCTACCGGATAGGTCTGTTCTAGTACATTCTGAATCCCCCAGTCCCAGTACAAGGATTCAAATGAAGCTCTCACTCTTCAGTTTCATCCTTCCTGACATTCTGAAAAGATTTAGATATTGAAATAAATCCCATATTACACCTCAGCTTTGGTCGAAGTGGAGACTTTGACAGTTTCATTACTACCTTATCTAGTCACTTCACGATTTTTAAAAAATTATTATTCTAAAAATTCATTTATCCAGACTGGATTTAATAGCTATTTGAAGTTAATTCATTTAATAGAAACTAGCTTCCAGCACATGATTCCTGGCTTCCTTGTGCCCTAATGTGTTCTATACTCAGCAGTGCTCACAGTTAGTTAAGTTCTTTCCAAGAAAGCTTCCTTCCATCAGCCACATTCACAGACCCATTGAAAATCATGTTCAGGCATTTGCTTTATGTTTTCACAGTCACAGGAAATTACCTCTTTCACTTGAGTTTCATTTCTTTCTTTCCATTTTATTTTTATCTTCTTAAGGGAAAGACTGTCTACCATGGTAATAAAGCATTTGTGTTTTCTGTAGCTAGATAATTGAAAAATAAACAATTATCTAGCACCAGCATACAACTATATCAATAATGCACTGTCCTTCACAGACAAAAGGCCTACCTCTAATAAAGGGTAGGCCTTGAACTATGTGAGGAAGCATTTGACTTAATCCATCTGATAATGATCATTTGTGTAATAGCTGCCTTGAGTTGGGGTGCTATCTATGGCCAGATTTGAGTTCAATCTGTGACCAGGACCAGGACTCAGCTTTAACTTCAATTTGGAAATGCTTTTGTGGCCAGATCAAGGCCCAACTTACTATCTGACTGTGTGGTCAGCAAATACATGAGGATTAGGAATAAGTAGCTATGTGTTCTAACCCTTTAACCCAGGCAAGGTGCAGATAATAACAATTTTAGGCAGAAATGTTCAACTTTCTCCTCTGCCCCCCAAGTAGTACATTTTTAAGGCAGGCTGTCAGTCTCTTACCTCCTACCTATAGAGCAGGCATCACTAATTGGCTGTGGCCTTCTTTCCTGCTATGTTCAGATAAGGCCCGAAATGACTTCTCACCACAGTGCCCTATGCAGTCGCTGCCATTCAATCAGAACTAGCCTGAAAGATTAAACATATTTATCCTCTTTGCTACAAAGGTCCATGAACCAAGCAGCAGATTATATATGGGAAGGATATTTTTATGATTCTGACCTTTTTTTGAGGTAAGAGGAAGGTAGGTAGGGAACAATCATCTTAAGGGTAAGACCTCGGGCAAATCAAAATCAGTGTAGAGGCACTCCTCTGACTCCAGGGTGAAGAGTTAGTATAGACAGCCTGAAGAGAGATGGGGAAAAGGCAGAAATGTTATTGTAAAGCCAACCATTTTAGTCCTAACTTTATATACGACTTGAAGTAACAAGGATTTATGCCTATAGGACAGATGTATTTGCACATCTTTCTACTTTTTGAGCCTGAGTCACTGAATAATTTTAGCCTTCTTATTCCTATAAGTAGCCATAGGGACAATCCCCAGAATCAGGACCCAAAATATTTAATTCAAGTCCCGTAGGAATGACTAACCTACAGAGGAGACTGAGTCTATTTAGAGTGGCACCATCATTTTCTGGGTATGTCTTTCATTCACTAGAAAATATTTTCATAAATTGTCTCTTTTCAATTGTCAGACCATGCATATTTACTAGATACCTCTCTGAGCTTTGGTTTCTACATTAGTAAAATGGATATGATGGTATCAAATAAAGGATTTCCGAATATTTTCTCCCATTCCATAGCTATCTTGCTTTACTGATTTTTTCCTCTGCCGTGCAGAAACTTTTTACTTTGGTATAATCCTATTTTGAAGTACTTTTGAAGCCATACCCAAAAATATCTTCCCCAGACCAATGTCATAGACCTAGAAGTTTTACAGTTTTAGATCTTACATTAACATCTTTAATACATTCTGAGTTTATTTTTGTATATTATATGAGGTAAGGGTCTAATTTCACTCTTCTGCATATGAATATTCAGTTTCATAAGCACCATTTATTGAAGAGACCATCCTTTCTCCATTGTCTGTTCAGAAAAAAACTAACCATAAATGTGTGGATTTATGAAATCCTCACCATTACTCCTTTTGTCCTATGATGATACAAAAAGCCCTGGGTTTCCGATTGGAGAAGTATGGGAGATAACTCAGAAGAAACTATTTAAGTCACAATTTTATCAAAGGTTAGAGATGCTTTAGCACTGGGAGTTTTTTAATTTACATTTTTCTATTTTTATTTTTTCAGATTAATATGAGGGCACAAACAATTAAGTTATAATGTTTGTATTTGTTGGTTAGAGATCCTGTAGTAGTTGTGTCTCACAACCAGAAGGTGTGCGTATACCCTTACATTGTGCCCATTAAGAGGGAACACACCAATCCCCTACTCTTCTTCCCTTCTCCCCCTCCATTTTCCCCCCTCCCCCATCCTGAATTGAATTGAGATTTTCTCTTATGCATGTGTATATTAGATCATCTTCTGGCTTCATATTAAAATTAAGCACATTGGATAATTGCTTTTCCATTCTTATGGTACTTTACTAAGAAGAATGTGTTTCAACTCCATCCAGGTTAATATAAAAGATATAAAGTCTCCATCTTTTAATGGCTGAATAGTATTCCATGGTATATATATACCACAGTTTGTTAGTCCATTCCTGGGCTGCTGGGCACTTAGGTTGTTTCCACATCTTTATGATCGTAAATTGAGCTGTAACACACAATCTAGTGCAAATGTCCTTATGATGAAATGATTTTTTTTTCTACTGGATGGATGCCTAGTATGAAATGATATGATCAAATGGAAGGTCTATTTTGAGTTCTTTGAGGAGTCTCCATACCTCTTTCCAAAGAGGCTGCACTAGTTTTCAGTCCCACCAGCAGAGTGAGTAAAAGTGTTCTGCTCTCTCCACATCCACACTAGCATCTACAACTTGGGGACTTTGTGATGTGGGCTATTCTCACTGGGGTTAGGTGATATCTCTCACTCTCGCTCAGGGTGGGCTTGAACTCCTGAGCTAAGTTAATCCACCTACCTTGGCCTCTTAGAGTGCTAGGATTACAGGCATGAGCTACCATGGCCAGCCCCTCCAGTTTTCTTAATAAGCATCCTCCTTTTCCTTTGGTCTGCCTCCTGGAGGCATTTCTCTTTTATCAGGTCACCAAAGAGATTCCTTTTTTCCCTTGACATTTAAAAATATCATTTATTGATATTAATATTTATTGAGCACTGACAGTTTTGAGGAAACCTCTATAAGTTTCCAGAAGTATCCCCCTTATGTAGCATATCTTGGGGATGAAACATTTCAGAGTTTAGGAGACCTTTCTACCATACTCAATATTGTCATACAAGGCTGTAATACACTTCAATATTTATCAATCACCACTCTTTCAATCAGGTTGATAAAATATCTCAGATTGCATGTGAAGCCCCCACACTGTACCCCATGGTTGAACTAATGTACACAGCTATGATTCAATAAAAAAAAAAAGCACTTTCACATCCATTTCTATTTAAGTTTCAAATACTAGAAAGAAAGACAAGTCACTACTCTGAGCACTTAACTTGGATTATATTATTTAATTCTCACCAAACCATATAGGTGCTATTATTATCCCCATTTTATAAATGTGAAAATCAAGGCACAGGTAAGTTAATAACTTACCCAAAGTCAGACTGCTAGTAAATGGTGGAACCAATACTCACGTTCAAATGTGCCTGACTATAGAGTCAGTATTGTTTAGCAAATATTCTATGTATGTGTACAATATCATAGTGTATTAATATTTACACTTCATAACCTGCCTTTTAATTCAGTAAAAATTGTGGAATCTTTTGATGTCAGTAAACATAATGCTATATTACTATTTTAAATGCATTTGTGCTGTTCCTTTATAAAGCTGTGCCAAAATTTATTTAATCTCATTGATAGAAATTTTGGTTATGTCTTTCACAATTTAAACAGCAATGTGCTGAAAACCTTGTATTTATATACATCTCCATTCATGTGTGTTACTATTTACTCAGAATAAATTCTTAGAAACTTTATGCCACTTTAGGGATGTGACAAGTGTCACCTAAAAATGACATTTAAGAAAAGCCCCCAATAGACAGAGCCAAGCCAATAGCTTTATAAAGCCAAACACAAATACTCTCCCAAGTGCAGATGTGTTAATGGTAAGTAGAAGATGAAAGAAAAAAAAACAAAACAGCAAAAATGAAAGAACAAAAAGAAGTGGTAAATAGTCAAAGAGATAAATGAAGAAGAGAAAGCGAAAGTAAAACCAAAGTCTGGATTTATGAACATCTGTGAATGGGTAAGAGAGAATATTGGCTAGTAGTAGCTTTAATAGTCAAACTGGACAGATTGACAGTGCAAAAGAAGAAGTTTGAATCAAGTAGTTTTTTTTAGAATGGTTTTAGGAGCAGAGATAAAGGAGGGGCCATAGACTTATGTTGACTCATAAGCAAAAGCAACAGCTGATAGAGAAACTAACATGACAGCTCCAGAAGTGAGCAGCAGGATCCAGCTGTTGAAGAAAAGAAATACTCTCAGTCCTGCTGATCTGACTGCTGAGTTAAACAAGACTTTGAAGGACAGCAGCTTTAGCAAAGCACTGAAGGCTGCTGTTTTTAGTGGTACCTAGGAGGAAGGGGAAAATGGTCATCAAGGTGACACACTGAATTTAGCTGCTGAGACTAAGCACACTGAAGGTGCTGAGATTGGCTGAATGCATACTCCTCACGGTGCTAAAAACAGTAATAAATGGAAAAGGAGTATTTGATAAATACTAGAGTTTCTCCATAATTAGTTAAATAGCTAAGGCTGCAAAATGTATCTAGATCATGAACAAGCTTTGGTATATGACTTTTTTTCTCAAACTATTGCAAAGAAATAAACAATGCCAGATGTAATAATGAAACTGAAGAAGATACCACATGGAAATGGATGAGTAAGGGAAAAATTGAAGTGATAATGAATCCATGAAAGGCTATCCCTATGTGTAGTCTTCCACACCTCTCTTACAAAAACTGATGCCATGCTTGAGCAAAGCAGAGTATAAAAATAAAGAGGGGATAGTTTATATGTAGCCAGTTACATATTTTTCACATGAAATCACATTAGCAATAAACACAGAGGGCCAGAAAACCTGAAGTAAGGCAAGGTGAAAAGTTAGAAATACAGAAATCAAAGAGAAATACACCAGTAGCAAAATTCTGGGTGGTGGTGGGTGGTGAAACTTTTTGACATCTACTTTATAGGGAAAGAAGACACAGGAAGAATTTAGGAAATAAAAACAAATCTCAGCAGAAAATAAAAATAAATGTAGAGGGTTTTGAAGTTATTAGAATATATGTTAAGACCAGGCAAATATTTTTAGTGTATAGTCAGGCTTATGGAAGCTGTTGAGGTAGAAGCCTGGAATAGGAAATCCAATATTTAGGAAGCTCATATTTAACTACCTAGAAGTAGGTAAACTGGGATTAATCAAGGTAGAATTAATGTAGTTCAGGGAAAAGAATTAGGTTTTTGTTTCAGACAGATCTCAGCTTACATCTCAACTCTAAAACTTACTAGCTATATAGCCTAAAGACAAAATTCACATCTGAGCTTTGGTTTCTACATTAAAAAATGAGTATGATAATGGTATCTACCACAGAGTGCTACTGTAAGTAACTGGTGAGATAACATAGAAAATAATTCCTAGAATATAAAAAGTTCTCAAAAAAATGTAGAGCTATGAGGGAAAATGTTCATCAATATTTTAATAATAATTATATCCTGATGGTGGGCTTTAAGGAATTATTTATTTTCTTCTTAAATTGTTTTATTTCTTGAATGAAATTCTAAAATAATATCTTATTTTTAATAGTTTAAGACTCACAAGAAGTTGAAAAGATATTTCAGAATTACCATATGCCCTTCATCAACTTTTTCCTAATGCGAATATTCTATAGTACATTAGTACATTATTATTAAAATAAGGAAATTAACATAGGTATTCTACTAATAACTGAGGCACATGCTTACCCAAAATTCACCAGATTTTGCATGTACTCTTTTGGCATACAGTTCTATAAATTTGTATTATATGTTGAGATTTGACTATCACCAAAATCAGGTTACAGACCTGTTGATTGGGTAGTTTTAAAAAGACAGCATAACACATTTTCTTTTTAGATAAAAAATATAATATTATGACTGTAAAATTATAATATCTTACCTTTATAGAAAAATCCTTCTATAGGTAAATGTTTTATTTGAAGAAATGCATTATGACCAATATGGGAATGTTGCAGGGTGCTAGAACCACATCAATAAAGGTTCTTAATAGAAGTACCTTTGGTTATGAGCCTGTGTCTATAGCCTTTCCAGTTCAACCCTTCACATGCATATCACACAGTAGTCCACCAAGCTCAATCTACCTCTTAAACATGAAGAGGAAAAATAAAAAGAATGGATACAGAAAAAATGTTCTAGACTATGGCTAGTCATTGTATTTTCTGGAGGTTTGCTATAAATGCAGAATCTTAGAGCCCACCTAAAACAAGTGAATAAGAATCTTCACTTAAACAAGACCTGCTGGTGATCCTTATGCAAGTTAAAATTTTACAAGTGCTATTCTAGAGGTATATTTGAATTTAAAAATTAGAATAAATAGATAATATTAAAGCATATTTATTTCCTCATCAGAATTGCAGGAATCAATAAGAACAAGGCAAAGAGAAGAGATATCACCTGACAAATGAATCCAAGGAATTCTTTACAAGACAGAAAGTAGATGAAAGAGTAGTCATTGATTTGGCAGAGTGGAGAAGTTCATTGCCCAAAATGTGCACAAAGAGAGATTTTAATAAAAAGATAAGTTAAAGGTCCACAGAATCCAAGGGAGGCTCAGAACTCAGATGCACCATTTTTGGCAGAGAGCAGGGATGGAATTATGTGGTAAAAGATTGGGATATTTATATATAGAGAGTATATGTATGTATATATGTATGCATATATATATATATACATAAATTAATCAAAGTTCATGCCCATATACACAGACACTACTCCTTCTACTTACAGAACATCATTAGCCAGAACCTACTCTATAAGCCAGAAACCACTGAATATTTATTGGCTAAAAAAAACAAACCAAGAGTCTTCAGAATCAGGGACAGCAAGCAAGTAAGAGTGGATTGAATATAAGGTTATTAACTGAAACTCTGCATAAGAAATGGTCAGACACTCATATATACTCCTTCCTCTATACCAGTGGCAGGAAGCTTTACAACCAGATTAGTACCCCTGGCAAGAAACTGAAATAGCCTTTTCTGAAGAAATTTAGCTTGAAAGAAAAGACTTCCCTCTAGTGACATTTTGGATCCCCAGTGAACCATCTGAACGCTAGTGAACTTCTCCAGGCTGTACATCTTGTCCAAGCACATCACGCTCCCTTTCAGCATTTTATGCATGAAATATATATATAATCAGGTAACCAGTGATCACCATGTAACTGAGGAAAGCTCTCAAGATATGATAAAAGAAGAAAGGAAAGATGGAAAACAATGCAGAGAAGGGGGAAAAAGCCACAAGATATGAGAAAGCATTGTTTACATAAAATAAATACAAACTGTTATAAATAAAAAAAAGACCTCATGGAAATTAAAAGTTAATAAAAATTAATATAATTAATTTTACTATACAAAATTAAATTAATAAATATAATAAAATAAAAATTCAATATAAGGTCAGAAAATAAAGTGACAGAAAATCTTCCTAAAGTAGAATTAGATTGATAAGAAATCAGAAAACAGAAAATAAAATATTGGTTTTATAGGATCAATGCAGGAGTTCTAATCACCAAATAATTAATTATAGCTTCAGAAATAGAAAGAAGAAAAAATGAGGAAGATAAAATTATCAATAAATACTATAAGAGAATTTCCTAGACACAAAGGACATGAGTCTACAGATTAACTGTACTCACAAATGGTCCAACATAAAATGAATATTAAAAGGCCCCATTCCAGGTCATACACATTGAAATGTCTGAAAAAAGAGATGTCTGAAAAAAGAAAAGGTACTAAAAACTTCCATAAAGGAGGAGGAAGGAAAATTACACTCAATGAAATAAGAATCAAAATGACATAGAACTGTTTTTCTCAAAACATTTTGTTATGAACATTTTAAACCCACAGAATGATGAAAAGACAAGTAAAAGGAATATCCATGTATTGTTCACCTAGATTCACCAATTGCTAGAATTCTGCCACATTTGCTTAATTTGAATAATTACATACGTAGGTAAGTTGATGGATACAATCTAGGAGAATGAAAAAGAATTTCAGAATAATATCTGTATAGTAGCTCTATCAAAGACAGAAGTAAGAGGCCAAATTTTTGGTCATCTGGGTATATACCCAGTAAAAGAATTATAGGGTCAAATGGCAAGTCTATTTTTAGATCTTTGAGTATTCTCCAAACGTCTTTCCAAATTTGCTGAGGTTAGACTTGTGACCTAAGATGTGGTCAATTTTGGAATAGGTTCCATGGGCTGATGGAACAACGAAGAATGTGTATTCAATTTTATTAGGATGAAATGTTCTGTAGATATCTGTTAAATCCAGATGTTGAATGGTTAAGTTTAAATCTAGAATTTCTTTACTTAGCTTCTTCTTAGACGATCTATCCAACACTGCTAATGGAGTATTAAAATGTCCATGGAGCTGGAGGAAATCAAGTTACTCATGTCTATTAGAGTTTTTCTTATAAATTGAGGTGCATTCTGGTTGGGGGCATAAATATTAATAATTGAAATCTCATTATATTCAATACTACCTTTAACTATTTGAAATGTCCATATTTATCCTTCCTTACTTTCATTGATTTAAAGCCTATTGTATTTGCAAATAAGATTGCAACACCTGCTTTTTTCTGTTTTCCATTTGCCTAGAATATAGATGACCATCCCTTCACCTTGAGTCTAAATATTTCTTTTAAGGTAAGATGTGATTCTTGTATGCAGCAAATATCTGGCCTGAGTTTTTGTATCCAATCAGCCAACCTATGCCTCTTTAGAGGACAGTTCAAACCATTCACATTAATTGAAACCAATGATAAGTCTTGAGAAGATCTAGTGGACATTTTTAATCCTTTTGTCGCTGTGTGAGTTGGACTTTGATAAAAAGTTTCTGGATGAGTTTACTTTTGCGTTGGGGGATTACGCTGGTCGTTATGGAGAATAGGTCTGAGAATATTCTGGAGAGCTGATTTAGTTATGGCAAATTTCTTCAACATGTGGATGTCATTAAAATATTTAATTTCTCCATTATAAATGAAGCTCAGTTTAGCTGGATACAAGATATTGGGTTGAAAGTTATTTTGTTTTAGGAGATTAAAAGCCGATGACCATTCTCTTTTCACTTGAAAAGTTTGATCAGAGAGATCTGCAGTTATTCTAATATTTTTCCCCTTGTAGGTTATCAATTTCTTGCATCTGGTTGATTTCAAAATTTTCTCCTTCATATTTACTTTAGTGAACTTAATTACAACATGCCTGGGGGATGTCTTGTTCGGGTTGAGTCGTGCTGGGGTTCTGAAACTGTCTGCTATCTTAATTTCAGAATCTCTGGGCATGTCTGGAAAGTTCTCTTTCATAATCTCATGAATAAGAGATTCTGTGTCTTGTGAAGCTGTTTCATGAGGCAAATATTGATTTTCTTCGAGTTATCCAAGATCTCTCTGAGAGAGTGTTCTGTTTTTGCCTTCCATTTCTCTTGCTCTTTGGAGGTTTGAGAGCGTTCGAAAGCTTTGTCTTCCATGTCAGAAATCCTTTCTTCTGCTTACTCCATTCTGTTACTGAGGGATTCTCCTGAATTTCTAAGATCTTTAAGGGCTGCAACTTCTCGTCTCAATGTGTCAAAATCTTTGGTCATTTTGTCTTTGAATTCATTCAATTCTTGAGACATCTTTTGGGTCATCTTTTGAATTACTTCTTGAAAATCTAATTCCATCTTTTCCTCCATTCTGCTGATCTTTTTTGCAATCCAGATTCTGAATTCGATTTCAGACATCACCTCCATTAGCCTATGCAGGAGATCTTGTGCTGTGTCTGCCTTATCGTTACTTGGAGGGGTTGGTCTACTCTGATTATTCGTATTGCCAGAGTTTTCCCATTGATTCTGCCCCCTGGTTGTTTTTCACCGTTGCATCTGGCCCTTCAAGTGGTGGGCTCAGGGCCGTGTGGTTGTCCGGCCAGTTTTTGGCCAGCGAGGACTGGCAGTCGCTGGTGGGTCCCTGGAAGAAGTCTGGTCTGTGGAGGCCCCGTGCATGCCAGGCAGAGGCCTGTGCAGTTGCCAGGAGTGACCCTAGCTGGGGGTCCTGGAGGTCACAGGTGGAGTCCCTGGCAGAAAGCAGACCTACAGAAGCCCGGCAAGTGTGGGATGCAGGGCCAGGCAGTCACTGGGGAAGTTCCTGGCTAGAGGCAGGCCTGCAAAGGCCTGGCAGTTGCCAGCAGAGTCCTTGGCAGAATGCTGGCCTGCAGAGGACCCCTGGGTGCCAGGTGGAGGCCTGTGCGGTTGCCGGTACTGTCCCTGACCAGGGCGGACCTGCAGGGGCCCTGTGGGTGCCAGGCGGAGGCCTGTGCATTCGCCGCGGGAGTTCGTGGCCAGGGGCACACTTGCAGAGGCCTGGCAGTTGCCAGCAGAGTCTGTAGCAGAAAGCGGGCCTGCAGAAGTCTGGCAAGCACAGGGCGCAGGGCCAGGTGGTCACCAGGGGAGTTCCTTGCCTGGGGTGGGACTGTAGAAGCCTGGTGGTTGCAGTTGAAGTTACTGGCAGAAGGCAGGCCTGCGGAAGCCCTGAAAGCTCAGGAACAGGGCCACACAGTCACCAGGGGATTTCCTCGCCAGGGGTGGGTTCGCAGGGGCCCTGTGGGTGCCAGGAAGAGGCCTGTGTGGTCGCTGGGGGGAGTTCCTGGCTGGGGGCAGACCTGCAGAAGCCTGGCAGTCACCAGCCAGGTCTCTAGCCAATGGCAGACCTGCAGAAGCCCGACAAGCACGGGTGTAGGGCCAGGCAGTTGCCGGGAGTGTTTCTGGCTGTGGGCCACCGTGCAGAGGCCTGGCAGTTGCAGACAGAGTTCCTCGCAGAAGGCAGGCCTGCGGAAACCCTACAAACTCAGGTGCAGAGCTGCACTGTCACCAGGGGATTTACTCACCAGGGGTGGACCTGCAGGGGTCCTGGGGGTACCAGGCAGAGGCCTGCATGGTCGCTGGGGGAGTTCCTGGTTGGGGACAGACCTGCAGAGGCCTGGCAGTTGCTGGCAGAGTCTCTAGCAGATGGCAGATCTGTGGAAGCCCAGCAAGCACGGGTGTAGGGCTAGGTAGTTGCCAGGAGCGTTTCTGGCTGTGGGCTGCCAGCAGAGGCCTGGCAGTTGCAGGCAGAGTTCCTGGCAGAAGGCAGGCCTGTGGAAGCCCTGCAAACTCAGGTGCAGAGCCACACTGTCACCATGGTTGGACCTGCAGGGGCCCTACAGATGCCAGGCAGATTCCTGCGTAGTTGCCCGGGGGAGTTCCTGGTTGGGGACAAACCTGCCAAGGTCTGGTGGTCACCGGCAGAGTCTCTAGCAGATGGCGGACCAGCGGAAGCCCAGCAAGCACAGGTGTAGGGCCAGGCATTTGCCAGAAGTGTTTCTGGCTGTGGGCCGCCAGAGGCCTGGAGGTTGCAGGCAGAGTTCCTGGCAGAAGGCAGGCTTGCAGAAGCCCTGCAAGCTCAGGTGCAGAGCCACACTGTTGCCAAGGGATTTAGTGGCCAGGAGCCGGTCTGCAGGGTCCCTGCAGGGGTCAGGCATATGCCTGCGTCTTCGTCGGGGGAGGAGTTCCTGGTCGGGGCAGGAAGTGATCTATTTTGGAGAATGTTCCATGGTTTATGAGAAGAATGCATAAGTTCTCAGCTGTGGGATGATGTGTTCTGTAGTCTATTAAACCTATTTGTTCTAGGGTCACGTTTAAGTTTCTTGTACCTTTGATTAGTTTTTGTTTAGAGGATCTGTCCAGGTCCGTCAGAGGGGTGTTAAAGTCTCCAGCAATTATGGTGTTCTGTGATATCATATTTCTCAGATCAAACAAGGTCTGTTTCATAAATCTAGAAACATTTAAGTTGGGTACACAAATACTTAGAATTGAAATGTCCTCTTGTATTTTCTCCTTGATTGTAATGAAGTGACCATCTTTGCCTTTCTTAACTTTAGTTCCTTTAAATCCACTTGTATTAGAAAATAAGGTTGTGACCCCTCCTTTCTTCTGGTTTCCATTTGTCTGAAATACTTATTTCCATCCCTTTACCCTGAGTCTAGATTTTTCCTTCAAGGTTAGGTGTGTTTCCTGGAGAAAGTATATGAATGGCTTGTGCTTTTTTGTACAATCACCCAGCTTGTGGATAGTTCAATGGGGAATTCAAGCCAATAAATTAATATTTATTGAGAGAATTGATAAATATAGTAGAGTTCTTTCTATTCATGTTATTTTTTTTGAAAGTCTGTTCCTTAACAGACTTTTTGCATCATGTGGAAGCTAGGTTTTCTGTTTACTTTGCTAGTGGGCCATTGAGATGGTCACTGTGGAGAATAGGTCTAAGTATTTCCTGTAGATCTGGTCTAGTTGTGGTGAATTTCCTCAATGTTTTCATATCAGTAAAAGATTTGATTTCTTCTTCGATTTTGAAGCTTAGCATAGCAGGATACAGAATTCTAGGCTGAAAATTGTTTTGTTTAAGAAGGTTAAAGGCAGATGAGTGTTCTCTTCTGGTTTGGATAATTTTAGCTGAACAGTCCACTGTCATTTAGTTAGATTTGCCCCTGTAGGTCAATTGGCGCTTACTTGTAACTGCTTATAGAATTTTCTCTTTCATCTTGACTTTAAGCAGGTTCATTACAAGGTGTTTTGGTGATGCTATGTTGTGTTGAGAGGATTTGGGATTCAATATCCTTCTAAAAGGAGGGTTTCAGAATCTTTAGTGCAACTTGGGAAATTTTCATTTACGATATTCTCAAATAGGGCTTCCACTACTTTGGAATGTTCTTCTTCCCCTTCAGGGATCCCTATAATTTGTGCTTGAATGCTTCAAGGAGTCCTATAATTCTCTGAATGAATGTTCTCTTTCCTTCTTTTCTGCCACTTTAACACCCTGGGTTAGGTCATGAACTTTGTCCTCTAGCTCTGAGATTCTTTCTTCTCCATAGTATAATCTGTTTTTAATACTTCCTACTGCATCTTTAAATTCCCTAATTGACTCCTTCAATTCCTTAAGCTCCGCCATATCCTTTTTATATTCTTCAAAACTTTTGTCCATTTTTTGGTTCTGTTTTTCCACTTTCTCATTAATTCTTTCTTGCCTTTGCTGTCCATATTTTTAATTCCCTTTCTATTATTTCCATTAATTCTTTATAGGTAGGATGCTCTGTGGAAGTTGCCTAATGGTCCCTTGTGGAGTTTGCTCTGTTTTGGCTTTTCATGTTGCCAGAATTTTTCTGTTGGTTCTTCCTCATGTGTATTTTCTTCTTGTTCACTTCCTTCTTTTTTTTTTTCTTTCTCACAACCTTTATTTTACATCATTTTGTCTCAGAGCAAGTGAATTGGACTTCTGTGCTGATTTTCCTCAGTTCCAGACTTCCTTGTTGGCTTCTGTAGTCTTACTGTGCTCCCAGAGTGATGTCCGTGGATGGGTTCACCCAGACAGTGGTGGTGTTTTCTTTTCCCTGCCTCATCATGAGTGATTATTAAGATGTTTCTAGTCTGCTATCTTGGTCCACCCTCAGCACTTGCATTTTTAAAAGTTACTAGGTGATGCTGTTGCTATTGCCCAGGAACCACATTTTGGTTTCTGAGTCCCTAAGAAATGTGTGTGAGAAGGAATGATCCTAGGTTCCCAAGTGACTGCGTGGAGCATCCTCACTTAGAATCACTTTGGAGTGTGAAATGAATAAGGAAATTGTCCCATGGATGTGGGTGGGTGAAAGTGAGTACCATGTTGTCTTCTCTGGTAGACCTTTGCAGTGCTGCTCCTTTTCCTTGCAATGTCCAGCATGTCTCCACCCCCCAGGCAGCTAACCCTACTCATGCTATAGGTCCCAGCCTGGTCATATTTCTATCAGTATGGCTACTCAGACAAAGTCCTAGCTGGTTGCATGCCCACATACTGCTCTCTGCATTATATAAAATACATACATGTATTATAGAATTATTCTATTTTATAACCTATTATTCTAAGTTAGCTGTTTTTAAATTTTTCCAAATTTGGGGTTTTTTTTGCATCCCTCTAAAACTATATTTATAGTTGACACAATAGTGATTCATTGTAGTCCAGTGTCTTATTTCCATGAATCACTGTAATAGTTGATGAACAATGTCCAAACAGTGCCTACCCCTCAGAACAGGCTCAGGAATACAGAAAATAAGTTTATTGTTTCACTGATGAGATAAAAGTGGAAAAATATCTCTGAGAAAGACTTTTTATATAAAAAAAAATGATAGAAGCCTTTGCAGGATGTCCAGTATCAATACAGCTGAGACCTGAAACACAAGATCTCCATGCTAGTGGAAGGAATCTATTGTAGAAGAAAGGAGATTGTAGTTGTGAGAGTATATGAGACACTTAATTATGAAGAAAAATGTAGTGGCTTAAAGTGGTGGAACAACAATACTTTCCTTTTAAAATGGGAAAGATGTGTGTTTGAAGCTCCAAAGAAAGGACCTGGTGGAACAAAGATACACACTAAGCTGGAAAACTGGAAATAATTAAAGAAGCAGGGTGTTGGGTGATATAAAAGAGAAAGATACACAGAGCAACACTGAGGTTGATTTTGGAAGGCTATTATGGTAAAACAGAAGAGGATGAAGAGGGAGTATAGCCTGTCAAGGATCATTTTAGTCAAGAAGATGGACGTTTAGGGAATTTCCCCTTTAGTGACTTTGATTTTCTCAGCAAAGTGGGACAATCCGCAAGGAGAGCAATTTGGAGACACAAAATAAAGGGAAGAAAGATGTGAGGCTGAGGAGAAAAAGAATGAGAATGGGGGAAGTTTGGAACAGTTAATGAAAGTATGCTTGAGTAATCAAAGAGATGACTTATAGGAACCATTAAACACTAGACATTAGTAACATATTTTATCCTAGAAATAAAACAAAGATGACTTACATTCCTAGAACAGGAAGCTTGGTCTTACTCTGAAATGATCCTGCTGTTGCATCTTTTCTCCCTGAGAACTAGTTCCGGTACTTTGTTCTTGCACATCTCAGCTTTCCTTTGTGTTCTTCCTCATATGGCCTTCCTTGGCCATTCCAAAATCATCCCCTTTTAATATTTGGGGGATTCGTGTTCCCCACCTCTCAACCTGGCAAAGAGGGCTTTCTGCAGCTTCATGTTACTTCAGCAAATGTCTATGGAACTCCATCCGGTTCCAGAAGCTGCAGGAAACGGTGAGGCTGTGACTATGAATTAAACATTATGCCACCCTGGAAGTTTTTGCAGACTGTGTGGGAAACAGACTCACAAATACATCATTTTATCACCACACAGTTGGTGCCGTCATGGAGGCATAAGTCTTAAATGATCATTAGTAGTCAGACTAATGGTATTCATTCATTCTCCAAATATTTTGTGAGTACCCCCCATGTATTATGTGATGTGAGCCTCTGGCAATATAGTGGAATAGGTGACAGCTATGGTTTTTGCTTTTGGGATATGTGCTTTAAGGAAAATAAAAAAGTGTGATATGAAGGAGAGATCAGAAAGGGGAGTGATTTAGCCTAAGTGATTTGAGATAGGCTCACATAGGTAGGGTAAGGAGGGGAGCTTGAGACCCAAATGAGGAGTTATGTCCAAAGATTCAGGAACAGATATTTCTCCCCATGGAGCACCTCCAGCAAACTGGCTCAAAGGCTAAGCTTCTGTTTTTTGGCCTGTTCAAGTAGCAGAAAGGCCAGTGGGATTGAAGACAAAGACATGAATGACTTAAAGTAAACTGATATCAGAACAAAGACAGCAAGGACAATAACAAAAACCCTAGAGGGAAGAAGGACAGTGGATTAAGACTATGTGGGCCATTATATAGATGTTGGATTATATCCCACATAAGACTAGGAGTCACTGGAGGATTTTGAGGAGGGGTGGGGTATTACATTCTTATTTTGCAAAAGAACCACTCCAGCTTCTGTGAAACCTTACCTAGTAAGGAAACAAAGATGAAGCCAGGGAACCCAACAGGAATTAAGGTGATAAATTGATGTGAAAAGTAATTTTTAACTGGGAGTTGGGGGGTGAAGGAGATTGGAGATGTGACCGTATTTATTAAAAATAGACCAATAAAATTTGGTGATGAATTTGTATGTTTGGGATAAAGAGAAGAGTTAAGACACTTTCAAAATTATGGATCTGATCATCAGAAATGATGGAATTAGCATTTGCTAAGGAGAGGAAGACAAAAAATTTATAGATGGAGAAACAGATAATAAACACCAGCTTAAAAAGGTTAAACTGGAAATGTCAATGAAACATCCAAGTGGAAAAACTTAATAGAAAAATCTCGAGTTCAGGGTAGTTATCAGGAATTAAGACTTGAGTTAGCCGCTCTTGGTGATTCGTTTGTTGAGGTAGGAAAAGGAGAAAATCAGAGGCAAAGAGGCAGGTGGTTTGGAGAAAAACCTCTAAATAAGGACCCAAGAGACTTATTTTTAGGCCTGATTATTCACTAAGTTACTATAAAGACAACAGATACATCATCTGACTCCAATTTCTTCATTTATAGAACAAATGGGTGTGATAGGATAAATTACCAATCACCTCTAAATTAAACACTAAAAAATTCCCATAATATTAATATACAGGGTGGACATAAAGTTCATATACAATTTAAAATAGCTTAACATAGTTTAACATAAATCAATAAGAAAAACAAGGTGAATATTTGGTTAGAAATACAGCCAAAAGATATCAACATATAATTCTCCAAAGAAAAAATAAGAATAGGCTCGGTGCCTGTGGCTCAACGGGCTAAGGCGCCAGCCACGTACACTTGAGCTGGCAGGTTTGAATCCAGCCTGGGCCCACCAAACAACTATGACGGCTGCAACCAAAAAATGGTCAGGCGTTGTGGCGGGCACCTGTAGTCCCAGCTACTTGGGAGGCAGAGGCAGGAGACTCGCTTGAGCCCAAGAATTGGAGGTTGCTGTGAGCTGTGATGCCACAGCACTCTATCTAGGATGACAGCTTGAGGCTCTGTCTCAAAAAAAAAAAATAGCAATAAATATGAAAATAGTTTTGGCACTCAGCTTCAATAGTGTTACTACCCTTTAAAAAAAAACTAGTTATATAATAGGAACAATAAAACACATTTAATAAACTGAACAAGAAATATAAAAACTTTATGTAAATGAGAAATGCAAATGCTAGGAAAGATTTATAAAAGATTATTTTGGAAGACTCATTGTAAGGATGGCCTAAATTTAGCCTAATTAATCCCAATAAAATACTGATTTTTTATTTTTTGGTAGAACAAGACAAAGTAATTATGAAATTTGTGTGGAAAAATAAACATTATTATATCCAAGGAAATTCTATAAGAGAGCTCAATCGATATAGAGCTCCTTTCTGGTTAAAGTGGATGAACAGAGCTGTAACATCTGAATTGCGAATGGTTGGGAGGGTATAATAATGTGTAACTGGACTTTCTTCCAATCCCCCAAGTCACCACCCTTTCGGAAGAGATGGCAAAAACAGAAAATCTTGTGTGGGTACCAAGTGATAATAAACTACTTAAGATTTTACTTCTGGGTAGAATGCTAGAGTCGAGTCCTCTTAACAGGTGATATTTATGTTGCATATAAATGACTTAGTTTTAATAATTAAATCAACAGGAAGTTACTTCATGATAACATGATTGAATAAAAACAAATGAGCAGGTCTTTAAACATACAGATAGGTATCTCCTTCTAGCCTTCAAGGCCAAACAACATACAGTCACAAGGTAAAGAAGAAAATAAAATTCCCTTTTCAGCACAGAAGAAATATTGCTTCCATACTCAAAAACAGGAAACTGAGAAAAGATCAAAATACAGGATGGGATTTAATGGATTATTAGAGAGCTCTAACCCCAGCCCTGATAGAAGGAACATAAGTCAAGGAACTCCAAAGGACGACTGTTGGTTACATTGGGAGGTCAGGGTAGAGCCTTTACTTGGCCAAAGGGATCTCTGTCCTGATAGGAATCCCCCAGCAAAGGACATGCATGGAAGGTCAGGTGTAGTGAAACTATAGCAGATGCTTAGGCTGGGGAAACGGGCCAGTGAAGGGAAAAGAATGTGGCCCACAGATATTTAATTTGCTGTCCTATTATTTTTCTTGGCTTCTGTTGAACCCAGATGGCAATCAGAGTTTTCCGTAGCACACAGAATCCACATGAGAACAGAAGGCTGGTTGCTTTGCAAATGAGGGAAATGGAAAAATCTGACCTACTTATCTGTAGGCCCATACTTCTTGTGTATTTATGACAACCTATGTATTCTAATCTAGAAAGCATGGTATTAGGCTGTCAATGCTAACTTCTTCCTTAGTGTATGCAAAGTTGCTAGTTATTGAGAATCTTTTGGGAATAGGAAGTATATACATCAAATCCTCATAATAAAGTAAACATCCAATCTTCATCCAATGGGAAACTGAGGCTTGAAGAAGTTAAGTAACAAGTCCAAGGTCATGTAACCAAAAAGTCATGGACCTGAAATTTTAATCCAGATGCCACTCACCTGCCTAACAGGCAGACCTATGTTTTAAAGCCGAGTAACAGTGGCAGGAAGAAAATTTAGGAAAGCCCTGAGACAAACACTGATAATTCACATTCTAAAATAACACAGGATGAGTGCAAAGTATTGAGGCTGGATGGGAATTTGAGTCAGTGGAGCCTTTCATTTTGCAGATATCATGGAAGTTAAGTGATGCAGTTAAAAGCGGAGGACTAGCTGATGGTAGGCACAACCGGGGTGGGACATCACAGCTCCTCTGTTCAAGTCAATGCTCTCTTTACCTAGGGTCTGTCTCAACAGGTATTTCTTAGAACATCTACAGGCAGCTGGTGCACAGACCAAAACCATCTGCTTCAACCTTCTGGCACTAGCAGTTACTTACAGTTATGGTCAGAAGAAGCTATAAGGTGGTAAATTGGAACACTACTCTGCATATTCTCCATAAATGTTATTTTCTCTATTTCTCTCTTGGGAGTGATACAAAATTTAAAAGATTATAAATACAGCCACACTGTGGTGGGCCATTTACTTACTAAAGTGGAAGGACTTGACCATGGAGCATCAGAGCAGCTAGGTATTCAACACTGCTGCAGGGGATACCTGCAGTTACTGTCAACAAGGGCTTTGAGTGGAGACTTCTCCCCAACAATCCCTTGACGTTCACTCAGGTATAGAATCTCAATTGTATTTTTTTAATTTGTAGTTTTTAGTAGATACATGTGCAAGGTAAAACTTTAGAAGTGCAGACTATTTCCCTGTCTTAGGCCCATCCCTAAATCTTTAAAATTTCTATTTTTGGTTTTTCTGGTAGTCATCATCTTGCATTTAAACAACATGAGATTGGGTTATTATTTTTATTTATCTGCCTTAGGCGATAGCTATTGACTTTTCCAATGACCAGTGGGGATATACGGCACTTATGCCACTCTCCCTCCCCCTCAAATTTGGATAGCTAACGTAATTTTCTGGCTTTTATATTTGTTATCTTTAAATCTTTAACTAACGTGCCTAAGAGGTACAAGTTCTCCAGCTTTCCCCTCTCCTTCCTTCTCCAATTACACTTCCTGCCTTCTGTCACACATGTACTCTTGCATGATCAAGAATGGTAACATTTACATTCTGCTCTAAATCATAATAAAGAAAATAATTTATTCTAAATGTTTAAATTAATAAATAGCATTTGTATGATAAATATTATAATTATACATTACAAATATTATTCTAATTATGCTTTATTCTTCACATTTTCTAAGCAACCAATTACCATTTTAACCACTATAAGTGGAAAAGGCCGAAGCTACCCCAGGGGAGAGGGAGATTGTAGAGCAGGATTTTTCAGCCTTGGCTGCACATTAGAACCACCAGATTTAAAAAATACTGACTCCTTGTTCCCACTCCAAGTGTCTGATTTACTTGGTCAGGAGCATGACCCAGGTGTTGGGATTGTTGAAAGCTTCCAGGTGATTCCCATTTATAGTCAAAGTTGAGCACTGCCAATGTAAAGGAAGCATTATTCAGAAAGGAAAAGTACTTGGAAAGTCTACCTTTCAAAAAAGCCAAAGACTCAGAGGAATACATGCAGATAAACTGGGGGGAAAGACAAACATTGATGAGGGGGCACTGTTCCCACTTTTTATTTGGGATTTGGAACACGTGTCCTAGAAGAGTGACCACCCTACCCCGCAATGCTCATAAAATCAGGTGTCTCAGCACTAAGGGTTTACCTTTAGAATCTCCATTTCCCCACATGCCCTGAATGGGGGATGGAGAATGTAGCTGATGATATTGACTGATGAGTCTGCCAGGGCAGCCACCATAGTGGGGAGCAAGTGACCCTAAGTTGGACCATTATGTGATGCTATGCAGGCTATGCCTGGCACATCTCCAGGGGCGTACTTGATGCAAATTGTGTCCCCTGAAGTTGTAAGATGTGAAGCCTGGATACTGAAGCTAGAAAGTACAAGAACTCTGGAATCCATCACTGTACTCACTCCAAACCTAGACTTCCCACGGGCTGTTGACTGAACATAGTAAAGATGCTAAGACAGGCTATCCATGGCTGAATTTGCTGCAAGGGCATCTAGGTGCTTTGGTAAACTTTCCCATCCTGCGCTCTGCTGACCTCCCTTCCCTGTCTTCTCACTTGGGGGTTGCACTTGAACATGGGATGATGGCTCCCCAGTCGACTCCAGATTTCCTCACATGGGGTCATTTCCCTTGATAAATTCCTGGCATTCCCCACATAAATCCCACTTCAGCATCTGCTCCTGGTCAGACTCACACCAACACTCTATACCTAAGAACAACTTGCACCACTCAGAACCACTAGAACCTTCTAGTATTTCAACCTCTGGTTCAACTTTGGACAACTGCACAGCCAAAAGCTAGTTTGGGGCAAATGGCTCATTCTACTACAATAGTTTTGTTTTGGCCTTTCAAACCCTGCTCATGTGTATTGGTATCATTTTATCCCATCAGCGAGTACTGATGGCCCTAACAAATGTTGCATGGTCAATATTTGGTCTGACAATCTTATCGTGCAGGAGGGAATGGGCTGTCAAAGTGTGGATTAGGGCACTCTTCAGATCCTCAGTTCATGGTACCTCCAATGACAACAAACATCTCCAACACAGTCTGGGCATGAACTGACCCAAACCACCTTGGAAGAAGATATTCAGGCCCAGGGGTTCTATGTTCAGTCTGATCAGGAAAGCATTTCCTCATGGTCTATTGAATGGAATGCACTTCCACCATTTGGAAAGCCATGGCTTGGTTTCAAAAGAACAGAATAATGTTTGGGGAGAAAAGTCTTGGTTTTGATGAGACCATGTAAAACCATGTGTCCAGTGGGTTGGTCCCTGTCTCTGGGTTCCAAGGTCTGTGTTCCCTCATCAGGGTATTTTTATTTGGGTTACTGATTTTCCAGAATCCAAATCATGAAGAATCAAGATACAGAGGGCTCAAAATCTGACTGGGATAAAGTAGATGCCAGGGGCTCCTAAGTCTATCCCCTGGTAGGGATGGAGGCTTTTACTAAAGGTGTTCCCCAAAAGGCTTTCCACAACCTACGTAAGCCCTCAAGGGTCCTATGGACCTGGCCCCAGGAGCAGTGCACACCACACCTTGGGGACCTTGTGAGGCTTGCAGAGACCTCCTTGTAGCTGAACACATGAACACACTGTGAAGAGGGCAGAGCCCACAGCAGTGTGACGTACTAAGCTTGTGGTGTAATAGTGCTATTTTTTTTCCCATTCTCTAGAACTGCCCTTATTTTTCCAATATGGCTGGTACAAAATGTGAATTCTAGAGGAAAAACAAGATAAAATGGTAGGAAGACAACGAATAATTCTTTTATATTCTGTGCCCTGGTCTCTGTGGCTGTGATCACCAGCATATGCTGAGATAAGAGGTGAAGGCTTCTGGGATTTTATATCCAGAACAAAATGTCACAAGATGCTGGTCCGGCACAAGCCCTACAACGAAGGGGCCTTTAAAGGTCACTGAAGTTAGGCTGTTTGGTGGATGCACACAGTGAGCCCAACTAGCACTCTCACTCTTGTCTCTTGTCTTTTGGTAAGGTGTGATTTTCATAATTAATAATCTAAAGGATTAAGGCTTAAATGACAATGAAGCTTATATGAAGCAAGAGCTTGGCATTTAAAATCAAATGCAGTAGGAGGAAATTTGGACCTCTGTCATTATTGTCTAAGATTGACCATCAAGAATGACCTAGAAGAATTATAAAGAAATAACATTGTCTCTTCCAGAAATTTCTTCCAGTTACTGATTTGCCAGAATTCAGGTTTCTGTTTTTCCTCCTAGTGCTTCTCTCTGACAACGTGGCTCCCCTTTGGAGATGTTGAGCTTTTTAAGAGCATGGGCAGAAGGGGGAATGATACAGAGCAAAAATGGGAGCTGGGCTTTGGGTGTCTTGCTCTGTACATGATATTCTTTTCTTTTGATAGCAACAGTTGGAAAAAATTCTAGCAAATATTAATGCAAAACTCCATGACGAGGAACATAAAATATGGAATTAATGATTAAACTTAAAAAAATTTTTTGAGACAGAGTCTCATTCTTGCTTCAGGCTAGAGTGCCATGGTACAGCCTAGCTCATGACAACTTCAAACTCTTGGGCTCAAGCAATCCTCCTGCCTCAGTCTCCTGAGTAGCTGGCACTACAGATCTCCACCACAACACCTGGCTGATTTTTCTATTGTTTTTTTAGTAGAGATGGAAGTCTCGCTCTTGCTCAGGCTGGTCTTAAACTTCTGAGCTCAAGAGATTCTCCTTGCCTCAAATTCCCAGAGTGCTAGGATTACAGGGCTGAGCCACCGCTGTTAGCCAAAACCTAAAGCTTTAAATCCCTAGGCTGAGAGGTCACCATTTCCATGTCCCTTAGTCTCTGTTTGGTCAGATTTCTATACAAATATCAGCCATGACTATCAGGGTCATATAGTATATGCTCTGGCATTTTCTATTTAGGGCCTGAATAAGAATAAAGTTGGTGAGAGCACATCGCTCCACCTCCATCAGTGTTTTCTCCCCTAAGTTTGCAGACTCATTTTTGCCAGATTTGGAGATTGTTTGCATGAACCTGTTAGTTTTGCACAGGAACACAGCCCGCTGTGACAGATGCCCGCTCATGACACAGCAGATCTACCAGATGCCAAAAGGCTGGAGGGAAATTTTCTTGATCATCTATATCCCTTCAGTGAAGTCTCTCACTGTCAAAGATGTTGGCAGCCAAAGAAAAACCATGGGACTTTGAGCTCGGGTCCACTTAGAGGATGAAAGTAGCTTGGATGTCTCTCAGGGTACCCTCATGGTCTCACAGTGTGTTGGTAGGAACTAAGGTAGATGAACCAAACAGTTCCTGCAGTTCTTAGGTTTCTCACTGTTGTCACAAAAATGTGAGGGATTTTCCCCTTTGATTTGGAGTATGGGCTTCTATTTAGAACAATGATAACTACAATAATATCGATTGAGCATTTACTACATACCTGGCACTATTACACATGTTAAATTATATAATCCCTATAAACAACCTTCTGAAGTAGGTGCTGTTATCCTCATTACAGGTGAGAAACCAAATTAAATGACTTTTCTGTGTCTCGTCAAAGAAGAGCCTGCCTGCAAATCCAGGTAGTCTGGCTTCAGAATAGCTGCTGGCTCTTAGCCTCACAGCATACGTCTCTATCCCATAGCATTCTAGTTTGCTAGGACCTGAAGCAATTTCAATTAAAAATAAATCTCTTGCTTTTAATTAGACAAATGAAGGTCTGGATCACTGTGTAAAATTATGCATTCACATTTTGAGAGAGAATTGGCAAATCTGGCTTGCTTAGAGGTATGTAGTTAAGATGATCTAAGGTATAAAAACCATGTAATTTGAGGGATGTTTGGAATAAGTGAGAATGAATTAAATGATTACCCAGAAGACAATATAGGAAGTGACTATGAAGGCTTGGTCTATAAATATTCAAGGCAATCTTGCCACGGGGGCTAGGTTCATTTTGGTTTCCTCTACAGGGTAGAACTGGGATAAATTAATAGAAGCTATAGGAAAATCTAGTTCATTTATGAGCCCATGGAATCATGTGAAGATGGAAGAATTCCTGTGAAAGGTGGTGAGCTCCCCATCGTGCCTATACTCCCTTGGCAGAGGCTATATCAGCTGGGAACGAAATTGTTAGGGTTGGTGCACCACAGTGGGAAGTTGAACCAGGTGACATTCAAGATCAACTTCAACTTCAAGAATTTTCAGTGGGTGATTTTGCTATTTCAGAATGGACTAGAAGTAAGATGTAGCACACAACTTGAGTATCCTACTCTATTCAACATAATCCCTTAGAGCAGCTCATGGGGAAAAGAGTGGTAGAAAGAAAGCTAGGGCAGAAGTCAGACAACAAAGGTCCCAGGTGGCCTCCTTATTCAATGCATCATTCTAGCCAGGTACATTTCACTCTTCATATCTTTAATTTCTGTAACTTCAACTTGGAAGAAAATAGTAATGGCATTGTTTTAGAAAAATATTTAAACACCAATAGCTGGTCTCCAAAGTTTTCTGATTGAGCATTTAGTGATTTGGAAAATGGAATGAACCAAACTTATCTTGCCCACAGCACTACATTGACATTGTATAATGAGATTCATAGGAAATAGTTTCCACACATTTTTTAGACACTACATTATCAAGTTTGCTAAGATTCCTGTTACTATCTTGTTGTAAAGTAAAGGTCTTGTCAGCAAATTTCCTTACTTTCCCTTTTCATCTTACCCATTCTGCACCAATACAACTTGTTTCTTTGATGCAGAACTGTTTCTTTGGCTGGGGTAATCTAGTTTCTTTGGGTCTACTGTACTGAATGCAATAGCGCAGCTTTACTCTAATTTATCAGCAGCTTTACTCTAATTTATCATTCTTCCATGCAAAATAAACAGTTATCAAATGCAGTTATAAAAGAACAAGTTTTTGTCTTACCTACAGAAAATGTTCACCCTGTATATATCTTTTTGTAAGCCAATTTGTACTTCAAACATTGTCATATTGTGCAGACAGCAATAAATTTATTTATAAGTGTTTGGAGTCTGCTTTCCAAGCCAACTCTGTGTTACACCATGGCTCAATGCACACCTCCATGTTTTAAATATAATCTTTGAACTTGATTGCGGTGTCCTCTAAAGGTGCAGTATGTCCATATTTTCTTTAACACAGGCACAATTCTGTATCTATTCATCACAGTTTAAAGAGAAACTGATTAGTGCACTTGAGACAAAAATAGGTCATTCTAATCAAATGTTGGCATTGACTCCTTTAATCTGAAAAGATGATAGTGGATTTACAAATAATTCTAATAATTATAATATAATTCTCATTTTACCAAAGTCTTGGTAATGAGCCATGAGATATGAGAATACACTCTCTACTGCTCAACACCTGAGGCTCCCACTTCAAGGCCTGGGGAAAACACACGTCACGTGATGCAAGAGTTAGCCTGTGCCCCTCTGCTGACATCCTAGGGAGAATCTGTGCACCACTCCATTTCAATAAAAATAGAGTTTAATTTGGTCTCCAGAAAACTTGCTTTCTCCCAAGTATAAGAAAAAAGGGCCGTGGAATCAACCCATGTGGCTGTTCGGAAATCTAGGGCGTTTACCATCTCTCACAGATAGGGTGCAAATCCCTATTGCAGTTAATTAATTTAGGCTTCATATCAACTGATCTGAACTACAAAGGCTGCTGGCCTGCTAGTTTCCCACAATCGAAGGATAAAAAATCTGAATGAAAAGGCTAAGAGACTTAGCAAACAAACTGTTGGCCATTTGGGAGTAACTTAAGGCTACCAAAAAGTGAAAAGGCCCCTTGATTGAAATCAATTAAAAGGAACTAAACTGGGACTTGCTGAAGAGTGAGAGCTTAAACATCCCACCTACCCAGCAAGGGCCCTAAGAGTCCTCAAGCCTTGGAGGCCTCATGAATATTCCTAGAGTTTAACATGCCTGAAGAAGGAGGGATGAGAGGAGGAGAGAGGCCTCCTTCGCTTCTAAATAATAGGGGCTCCCCTGTGGTTCTGCTTCGCCTTCCAGGATTCGCTTTTCAAGCTCTTTATTGAAATTGCTCAGGTCTTTAACTGATCTCCCTTGAGGATTCAAAAACCTTAAGCTAATTACACTTGGCTGAGATATGCTTGATGAGATGGGAAAAACATAAAGCTTCTGAAAGGGGGAAAATCTCAAAACATCTGCTGGTGGTGTTACTGAGAGAACAATGGGGAGATTGAAGAGCACAGCCAGCCAGCCAGGAAAGGTAGGGATTTCTTTAATTACCGGAGCAATGAGACCACTCCTGCTTAGCATGCCAGGAAGGGTGAGCAAAGGAGCTTAGGAAGCTAAGCTCCACTACCATTTTCAGTGAATAACCAACGTCAACAGGTGACACCAAAATCATCAAATTTTGAGGGAGAGAAAGGGAATTATGTCAGCTTGGTTTAGAAAAGCATTTTTGTTTAGAAATCACAGGTAGTTGTTGAAAAGGTGAAAGAAACGTTCCTAAGTTGGAGTGAGGTTTCAGAACCACCTCTGTACATTTTTCTGAATTATCTTTGGTCCTCACAGGCAGTTGCAGATGGAGCCCGGTGAAGCGTGTGCTCTCTGGTATCAGCGAGACAGTTGCTTCTGTTATACTTGGCAATCCAGGTGAACAGCCTGCATTTAGCTTTCAAATCAGTGCCCCAGGTGTCGACTCAATATGGCAAACAGCTAACGTGTGTTGCTTTAAAGGCCTTACTCAGCTTCTCTCTTTTTCTTTTCAAAATCACTAATCCCCTCAAATTCAGCTGAGAAAATGTTAGGTTTGGGAAGATAAACTGACTTCAATCAGAGAGGGGACTGGTAAATCAAAGTTTATTTTTACTCTGTGTAGGGTAGGTCCTGTAAACTAAGCAAGAGTTATGCTCCAAATCTCATTTTTGTTCTTTTTTTTTCAGCCTTGGCAGAGAGAATGCCATCTTCTTTGACATTACTCTTTCTTGCTTCTGTGTCTGAACGTGAGTGAAACTACTAGATTGATGGGGGACATTTTTCTTCATCTCCTCCGGCCCTGTATTTTGTTCATTAAAATCAGGAAAGAACCCTTGGCTAGCAAATGCGTTTTTCAGATCCACAACTTCAGGGTATGCTCAGGATGCTGAGTTCCCCAGGATATTCAAAGAACAAGCACAGCCTTAGCTCTGCGCTCTCCTGACCTAGGCACACAGTCTGTGATCCTTGTCCACATCACCTGCCGCTGTGCCAGGGACGTACTGTGCAATGATCACAAGGAGGACACACGTGGGAAGAGAAGCTTGTGAGTGGCTCTGTGATTAAACTGAGGCTAATCTCTTCTTCTCAAGATTTTGAACTTAATCACACCTGCGAAGTCCCTTGTGCCTCATAAATTTACAAGTTCCAGGGATTAGGATGAGGACATCTTGGGGGTCGGGGGACATGATTCTTTCCAGTCTAAGTAGTTAGAAAATAGCAGCCCTTGTGTTCCCTTGCACACACTCTGTATGTGCAGAGTGGAGGCAGAGTAGAGGTCCCCATCTTTACCACAGATGCCCTAATGTCCTGTGTCCCAGCCACAGGTCCTGGGGGTCCACAGTGATGTTAAAGGAGCATCTCCTCCCACGGTGCCTGGTGTCTGCTGGTTTAAATAATGAACTACAGCTTTCCCAGTGTTGGTCAAGGTGTAGTTACTGAACCTACAACACTAGCTTCATCTGGGAACTTGTTCAGAATGCAAAAAGTTGACTGCCAGCTATCCCCAGACCTACTGAATCAGAAACTAGAGTGGGCAGTCCATGATTGACCAAGGCTTCAGGTGATTTGTACACACGCTCAGGTTGGAAAGCTCGAGGGTCCTGCCTGGTGGAGCGAGGGCCACCAGCACAGGGAGCAGTATTAAGCAGCACGTTTCCAGGGGGGGTCTGAGCCTGAGCTTCCCAACTCTGCCTCCTTCACTTTCTACTGTTTTTGCTGTCTTGTCTCTGGGACATAGAAATGTGAATTTCTAAGCTCGTTGGCGCTTGTAGTTAAGTGGTTAGGGTGCTGGCCACAGATACTGGGGGTGGTGCGTTGGAACCCGGCCCAGGCCTGCTAAAAAAAAAAAAAAAAACAATAATGACAACTACAACAACAATAAAAAAAGATAGCTGGGCATTGTGGTGGGTGCCTATAGTTCCAGCTACTTGAGAGGCTGTGGTAAGAGAATCGCTTAAGCCCAAGAGTCTGAGGTTGCTGTCAGCTGTGACACTACAGCACTGTACTGAGGGTGACATAGTGAGACTCTGTCTCAAAAAAAAAAAAAAAGTTAATTTCTAAGTACAACACAAGAAATGCATGCACACATAACATGGTCTAAGATTTAATAAAGTCTTAATAGTTGGAGAGACCAAACCAGAGCAGTTGTTGTATAAGGAACCTACTTGGGGTGGAACTCAGGAATTTGCATTTCTAGCACTTTCATAGCTGCTGCTGGTGCTCACGGTCCAAGGAACACGTTTGAGAACTGCCCTCTAGATGAATCTGTTCCTGGTACTGGATACTCACCGCCTCCTCAAGGCGGGGATTGTCTTTGTGTTTTGCTTTTCATTTTAATTGTGTTTATGCTCCAGCTCCAAGCACGGTGCCTTGTATACATTCGTACTAGATAAATTGTTGAGGGAACATTGTTGAAAATGCAACTGAGGTGATGGAGAAGCCCAGTACTCTCTCTGCCTTATTCTGACATTCATTGCCAACCCAAATAAGACAGCGGTAAAGGTCTAATGGATTTCTCAAAAGGAATGTTCTAAATGTGGATACAAAATACTAGTTGTAGCAGAGTTGAGGGCAGAACTATGAAACAGGTCTTCGGGAGCTAAAGCCAGCGTGTCGGCTGAGCTGCTTTCCTTCATGAGGCTCCAGAGATGAATTAATTCCTGATGTACCCCGTTTCTGGAGGCCTCCTAGTTTACATCACCCCCTTCCTCCACCTTCAAAGCCAGCAGCATGGCATCTTCGCATCACAAGCTCTCTCTCCTCTGCTCCCATCCGCGTATCTCCTTCCCTCTTTCAATTATAAACACCCCGAGATTAAACTGGGCCCTCCTGGATAGTCCAGGCTAATCTCTTCTCAAGATTTCTAACTTAATCACTCCTGCAGAGTCCCTTGTGCCTCATAAATTTATAAGTTCCAGGGATTAGGATGAGGACATCTTGGGGGTAGGGGGACATGATTCTTTCCAGTCTAGGTAGTTAGATAATAGGAGCCCTTGTGTTCCCTTCAACTCCATATATCATTTGGTGATTGGATTGAAATTTGTATTTATTATTATTGGTGATAAAAATAGTAAGGTATCTTCTGGATATCTTCCTTTGTTGTCAGAGATAACTTTAAGGTTTACTCATTGATTGTCTCTTGAAGTAAAAGGTAAGAGTTTCAAGTATGAAATATGTATACACACATATATCAGTATTTATCTTGTTTAATATTAATATAATTTAATATAGTCCTAATTAGTGACAAGGCTTTATGCAAATTTTGTTTCCTGATTGCATAAGATTTTCAATAATATTTTGTTAATGGGAAAAACAAAAGTAATATAATAAAACATGAAATACTATGTTAATTTTGAAAAGTATTCCCTTACATTGAAATTATCTGTCCATATCTTGATATATTATGACCATGGGTCTCTTAATCCTGAATATTTTTTCTTTATGAACTCTGCTTATAAGTATATGAAACTTGAAGAAAAATAGAAGTAAAATGAAACAAAACAAAAGAACACTTAAGGTATTTGATGAACAAACTAAATTAAAAAATGAAAAAGAATATCCTTTTAAATGTGTTTTTAGGAAGAAATATCAACGTTATCCAGGTTTTTTCCTATCTTTCCTATTTCTTTGCAGTTTTTAATGTTTAGTTTCAATAAAAAACCAAGGCTAGTAGACTATGACAACATCTCTGAAAAATGAACTGACGTGCTTCTACGTCAAAAACGTAGATTCAAACAATGGCCTGAAACATATTAGTTAGAAACGTGACTGGTTCATCTTGATGATATTTCCTTTGAAAATTCACGGTGAAATAAAGCCATTGAGTACAATCAGCCCAAACCCCTTGCTATTGTTAAAAGCCTTGCCTCCTTTTCTCTTTTTTTCTTAATCATTGCACCAGATGCCATAAAATAAATGTAGTGAAACATTCAAGCTGCAAGTTCCCTAATTGTTTCCATCTTGATTATAAAAACACATTGAAAGGTAAATCCTCACAGTGAAATAAATGAAAAAAATAATTAACATTCAAAGTACTCCTTATACCACCTGCTCTTTACATACTGTGCTAAAATGAAGACACCTGATGTATAAAGAGTAATGAAAAGAAATTGAGTTTCCTTCTGAGGCAGAGAGCAAAGTAGCACTTACATTTGAAATCCAAATCAGAATGGAAATCTCTTGTACAATCAGTGGGGTCTCACATCTGATGAGTCAAGTGAAGCAGTTAAGTTTCAATCCACAGGCAATGAGCATTTCATCCACAATTTATTACATAATAGCTTGAGGTTATTTGTTTGCTAAAAAATCCTTTTATTTAAATGTCGAGCTTCTGCTATAACCACTATATACAAGTTCAATTTGGGGTTGAAAAGATTTTGGTCTCTATCAAAAAATGTATAAATGAACACATTTATACAGATGTATCATTACAATCACCGTCTCCCCACATGCATCCTAGATTAGACCTGCATGTCCTACTTCTGTCACTTAATGATGGCCTTTCTGCACAAATGGTTACAACTGGGTTTTTTAGTTCCCAGTCATAATGCAAGTCTTACCTGTAGGATACAAAGATCAGTTCATTGGGAAGTTGGTGGAAGACCTCCCAACCCTTTATGTACTTTATATACAGTACGATAAAAAATGTGTTCAAAGGAAACCTAATGTTCTAAGAGAGAAAGAGCCAAGCAAAATGAGACTGACTACATAACAAAGCTAAGTCAAAGGGAGGGAGGCACCTTCTGAGATCAGGGTTGCAGGGATGACTTGATTCCACCTCCGGCTTGAGATGCTCGAGGCCCAAGACAGGATGTTTTGGGATGCCTTTAATGGAGGCTGACGTCAGTGGGAACTGTTTCTTCCAGTTCCAGTTCCAGTTCCCCTACCAGCTGGGAGGGATACAGACACAGCAAAGAGTATGCTTAAAGGAAGGCATGGCACTGTGGTTGCAAACCCATGTCCATGCATATATGAAGTCTGACAATTAAGTTTGTGAACTCAACCTAGAAAAAGTGCTATATACTTCATTACTGAATAGCTCTACAGTCACCTTTGAAGTATTCCCTTTGGAAAGCCACTCACTGATACCAGCACCTAGTTTACCCTTTAAAGAAATTTTGGAACTCTTTCTGGAATGACCATGAGAGCTATCACTGCACGACTCTAGACATCATAGAATGTCTTCCTTTCAATATTTGCTTTATCTTAAGATAAAGTAAAAGTCACTGGAGGCCAGATCAGGTGAGTAGGGCGGGTGTTCCAATACACTTATGTGTTCACTGGCTAAAAAAATCCCTCACAGAGAGTGCTGTGTGAGGCTGGTGCATTGTCCTGATGCAAGAGTCATGAGTGGATGGCAGGAAGTTCAGGTCATCTTTGTCTAACTTTTTCATGCCGCCTTTTTAGCACTTCCAAATAGTAAACTTGGTTAACTGTTTGTCCAGTTAGTACAAAGAAGCAATGAACAATTCCATGACATCAAAAAAGGTTAGCCTCCTCATAAAGTATTCTCCCAGGCCAATTTTTTCAAGTGTTTCCCCTATACTCTCTTTAAGAATTTTTATAGTTTCATGTCTTAAGTTTAAGTCCTTTAGCCTTAAGGACTAAAGTTTAAGTTTAAGTTTAGTACTTTAGTCCTGAGTCAATTTTTGTTAGAGGAGAAAGGTGTGGATACAGTTTCAGTCTTCTACAGGTCTCCAGCCAATTCACCCAGCACTAGTTGTTGAATAGGGAATCATTCCCCCAATTTTTATTTTTGATAGGGTTATCAAAAATCAAATGATGATAAGTGTCTGTGTTCACCTCTTGGTCTTTAATTCTGTTCCATACATCTACTTCTCTATTTTTGTGGCAGTACCATGCTGTTTTGATCACTGTCGATTTATAATATAGTCTGAAGTCTGGAAGCGTGATTCCTCCTGATTTGTTTTTATTTCTAAGTAATGTCTTAGCTATTCAAGGTTTTTTCTGTTTCCATATAAAATGAAGTAGTAATTTTTCCAGGTCTTTAAAGTATGACAGAGGTGCTTTAATAGTGATCACATTAAATCTGTAGATTGCTTTAGGTAGAATAGACATTTTAACAATGCTGATTTTTCCCAGCCACGAGCATGGTATACTTTTCCGTATGTTAACATCTTCAGCTCTTTCTTTTCTCAGAGTTGCATAGTTCTCTTTATAGAGATCTTTCACATCCTTAGTTAGATACAATCCCAGATATTTCATCTTCTTTGGCACTATTGTAAAGGGAATAGAGTCCGTGATTGTTTTATCTCTTCGACTATTGTTGGTATATATAAAGGCTACAGATTTGTGAGTATTAATTTTCTATCCTGAGACATTGCTGTATTTCTCGATCACTTATAGTTGACTCCCTGGGGTTTTCCAGATATATAATCATATTGTCTGTGAAGAGTGACAGTTTGATCTCCTCTGGTCCTATTTGGATCCCCTTGATTGCCATCTCTTGCCTGATTGTGGTGGCTAAGACTTCCATTACAATGTTAAAAAGCAGTGGAGAGAGTGAGCATCCTTGCCTGGTTCCTGATCTGAGTGGAAATGATTTCAGTTTTACTCCATTCAATGCAATATTGGCTGTGAGTTTGCTATAGATGGCCTATAACAGTTTAAGAAATGTTCCCTCTATACCTTAGGAGGAGGACACCCCAGGCAATCAAAGCAACATCAAAAATACATTACTTGGATCTGATCAAATTAAAAAGCTTCTGCACTGCCAACGACACACTAAGTAAAACAAATAGACAGCCCTTACAATGGGAGAGGATTTTTGCAAGTTATATTTCCAACGAAGGTCTAATAATCAGAATCCACAGAGAACTCAAACTTTTACTAAGAAAAAACCAACTGACCCCATTTCATTGCGGGCAAGAGACATGAACAGAAGCTTCTCTGAAGAAGACAGGCATGGTCTACAGACACATGCAAAAATGCTCATCATCTTTAATCATCAGGGAAATGCAAACCTAAACCACTCTGAGATACCATCTAACTCCAGTAAGAGTAGTCCCCCTCACAAAATCCCAAAACAAAGGATGTTAGTGTGGATGTGGAGAAAAGGGAACACTTCTGCACTGCTGGTGGGAATACGAGCTAGTACATTCCTTTTGGAAGGACGTTTGGAGAACACTCAGGGATCTAAATGTAGACCTGCCGTTTGACCCTGCAGTTCCTCTTCTAGGTGTATATCCAAAGGACCAAAAATCATTTGGCAATAAAGATATTTGCACCAGATTGTTCATTGCAGCTCAATTCATAATTGCCAAGTTATGGAAGAAGCCCAAGTGCCCATCGACCCATGAATGGATTAATAAATTGTGGTATATGTATACCATAGAATACTATGCAGCATTAAAAAAAAATGGAGACTTTACCTCTTGGAGCTGGAAAATATTCTTCTTAGTAAAGTATCTCAGGAATGGAAAAAAAATATCCAATGTACTCAGTACTACTGTGAAACCAATTTATAATCACTCACACTTGCATATGAAAAATGAAACACAACTATAGCCTAGGATGAAGGACGGAAAGGGAGGGAGAGGAGAAGAGAGGGGGGTGGATCAATAGAAGGAGGTTTAATAGGGGGACCACACCTATGGAGCATATTTCAAGTACAAGTTGGAACTATCAGGTGTAGAACACAAATGTCTTAACATTGTAATTGGGTAAATGAGGTAATGGCTATGTTGATTAGTAGGATGTAAGCACTCCAATTTGTACAAATAATCAACACATTGAATCCCATAATGGCATAAATGTATTCATGATCTATGTACAAATGACTTAATAAAAAATTAATTAAAAAAAAAGGTTAGCAACATCATTTTGCTTGGTTTGGACTGACAGAACATTTTGTTCATGAAGAACTGGCTGATGTTCATTGTGCACTTTGATGCTTTGTTTCGGGGTCATATGACTGCACCCATGTTTCATCACTAATGATAACACAGCCCAAAACAATGTCCTGCCTTTCCAAAAAGTTTTGGCAAACTTTGACTTTCCTTTGCTTTGCCCATCAGTGAGCTCCTTCGGGACCATTTTTGCACACACCTTTCTCATGCCAAGATTTTTAGTTAAGATTTTCCTGTTTCTCCATTGATATTTACTTGGTCTGCTATGCTTCTCACAGTCAGCCAACGATTTTGACACAAAATTTGATGAACTTGTACAATGTATTCATCAGTTCTCATTACTGGCCACCCTGACCTCTCTTCATCGGTGACACTTTCTTTCCCCTTAGAAAAATGTTTAATCTACTTGTATGCTACTGTTTTCTTCATGGCATTATCCCCCCACACTTGGACTAACATACCTTTCATTTCACTTCCACTCTTGCCAAGTTTAATGAGAAATTTCATGTTTTTTATTGCTCTAATTCAGACTCCAACACTGCTAGTGCAGGTCTGCTTTTCAAGGAGAGAGAACAGGGGCTCCCTCATTGATATAAGAGTCCCATGAATAATGGAAAACACCAAGGGCTGTGTAGTGGCGCTTTGTAGACAAGATAAATCCCTAACAGATTTGATTGGTAGGAGCAGAGAAAAAGTGGCTCACTTATGTGTTCACCAAAGATGAAACAGTAGCCAGAGGAGTTACAAGAAACGTGTTTCCTACATGGACTAAGAAAGATGAAGACAGAAATCCAGCCGGTTCTGAGCAGTCTGTGTGAATCTACTTGGAACGAGGAGACATTCCTCCACCCCACCCCTTTACAGTATTTTCAGGGAATAATTAGCTGTCCCATTATTGTCCTGATGTGAAACACGATTAATCTGGTGATCTTTTTGTCTGATCGTGGGCACCTCTCCATATTTATCAATAGAAGACAATAAACGGCACTGAGGGAAAACCTGCAATTTCAGCCTTCGGTAGTGCTGACCACTGGGTTGTACGTCATCAACTTTGTTTCATCAAGCATGTAGCTCTTCAGGGTTGGCCTTTACAGAAGATTTATAAAACTGGATTCCCTCATAATTGTAATTTGAAATTTATGTTCCTCTTTAAAATTCTAGACATGAGGATACTTAAAAGTTAAGGAAAGGCCAGGAATCACACAGCCGGAGGAGGAAGCCGCAGCTTCCTGTACGTTTTGTTTTAAGGTCACACTCATCAGGTGCCAAAGCCTGATGCTGCGGAACATGGTGGTTTACACTTGTTTCTGGCTTGAACTTCACTGTTCACGTACACGCCTGTCTACAGTCATCTTTCTGTAATAAAACACTAGACCATAATATACCTTAAGTCTCCATCAGTATTTTGTTCAACCTTAGGTAAAGTGATAAAGGATGACTATTCCATATAATACTTATTAATTGATGTAAGGAAAATAACCGGGACCAAATATATGCATTCCGTGTAACATTTGCATACGATATATTTTCACAATAAAACACAAAGGAAATTTTTGTCATGTAACAATAACATAGTACAGTGAAGAATTTTTTTTTTTTTTTGTAGAGACAGAGTCTCACTTTATGGCCCTGGGTAGAGTGCTGCGACATCACAGCTCACAGCAACCTCTAACTCCTGGGCTTAAGTGATTCTCTTTCCTCAGTCTCCCTAGTAGCTGGGACTCTAGGTGCCTGCCACAATGCCGCGCTACTTTTTTGTTGCAATTTGGCTGGGGCCGGGTTTGAACCCACCACCCTCGGAATATGGGGCCGGTAGCTTACTCACTGAGCCATAGGTGCCGCCCTACAGTTAAGATTTTATGTGAAATATTTCTAAATACAATTAGAAATAAAAACATTTAAGAAAGATGTTTTAATGCTGGCTTTCTGTCTTATGCTGAAACATAGATCCTTTTTGGAGGAGACCTCCTACAATATTACTTTCCTATTTGGATATTAACCTAAATGATGTTATTCTACTGGATTTCACATGTGTTGCAGGTCCTGCTGGGAAACCATAAAACTGGACTCATTTAGGAAAAGGCACTGTGGCTATATGAGAAAAGCTGCCGTATGTGAAAGCTCTCTTTATGCCTGTTGAAATTTTTGTATTTGAAGTCTCCCAGGGACATGGCCATTGTGCTATTGTGTAATTTTATCAGCATGAACTTCTGCTGAATATTTTTCCTTCTTTTCAAAAATCCATATTTTGGTAGAACTAACTTCAAAACTTAATGTTGCAACATCTGTGCCCATCCACCTGGGAGCCATAGAAGATGTAGCCTGAAGATTATCTACATTTTCTAATCTTAAAAAATGCTACAAAATGAGAGAAAAAGATTACACAGTTTTTCTTGGGCTGGGCTTTTTTTTTTTTTTAAAGATTTTCATAATAAAAGAACCAATACTTCTAAAGCTACACCAAATCTCTCCAGAGATGTACTAAAATACTAATTTGTTTTTGCTTACAGATAATTCTTAATACATTGGGTATTTTTATTATATGTAATAGAGTAGCTTTAAACATTTTTTGGTTTGTTTTCTTTCCCTTTCTTCTTCTTAGAGACAAGTTTAGGTGATCACGGAGCATTACAGCCTCAAACTCCTGGGGCCACCTGATCTCTTACCTCAGCCTTGGGAGCCAGAATAGCTTCTAACTCTTGCTTTGATGCAAAGACTAAGATGATAAAGGTAACGCATTTAAAGTCATTTCAAATTTAAACAACAGAAATATTTAAGGCAGGGCCAAGTGAACTATCTACGATCAAGAAAGGAAAGGAAGATGTTGTTAATTCAAGTCTATCAGCATATTGAAAAGTCAAATTCTAATGAAAAAAATTCAACTTGAGGCTCAGTGCCTGTGGCTCAACGGGCTAAGGCACCAGCCACATACACCTGAGCTGGCGGGTTCGAATCCAGCCCGGGCCCGCCAAACAACAATGACGGCTGCAACCAAAAAATGGACGGGTGTTGTAGCGGGCACCTGGAGTCCCAGCTACTTGGGAGGCAGAGGCAGGAGCCTCGCTTGAGCCCAGGAATTGGAGGTGCTGTGAGCTGTGATGCCACAGTACTCTATCCAGGATGACAGCTTGAGTCTCTGTCTCAAAAAAAAAAAAAAAAAAAAATCCAACCCGAAAGTTGCTATGTGGAAGCAGCAGAATTTGACCTTGCCTCTTTTTTACATGTCATTCCACCATTTGCGGAAGAGGACTGGCATCCCTTGAAGTATGAGAGGAAAAGTGGGCATTTAATCTTTCAGTAGGTAGAGGAGTGTCCAATGCTGGGAAATTCACTGGGAAAAGGGCAGCCTGTAAATATGTGCTGAACGCAAACTTTTCTCTTATAGGTAAAGCTAAAAGGGGGGAAATGTAGTGGTTATTTGATTTCCTTTACCCATTTGCATTTCTTGAGGAGCAATATACAAAGCAAATAATTTCTGCTGGTGAAACTAAGCTAACACTCATAGTTTTGTGTGAGTTACCTTTTAGAATTACAACTGAAGAGAGTAATACCATTTATCTGAATCTGGGCATGGATTGTATCCGTTCTCAGTTATTACTCTTAGATATAAAGTTCTCCAAATATTCCCTTTATTTGGCTTGACAGGAACATGGCATCATGTGTCTGAAGTAGGATTTGCTTGAGAGAAAAAGTTATTAGAGGCATAAACATAGAAGAATATTTTGCTATAAATGTAGTAGAGAATTTTTAAAAGCATCAAAATCACTAATGTGATTTAGCAATTAAACTGTGTCAATGCCCCTGTAGGGAAAAGTTCATAATTTGGAAGCTGTAGTTACTATTGACCTGATTTTACAACTGAGATCATGTCTGCTTTTTAATTTGGAAACAAAATTGATCACTGTGCTCTATAAACACAGCCTGCCAACCTAGTACCCTGAAACTTTTGTAAATACATATTTATTTAAGAGTAGTATAAATCATACTGTAACAAATTACTTCATAAACTTCTTTCAAGAGATTGCTTTATGTTCAAACATTGGAATCTTTAAGTTCTTCAATTAACATTTACATTTTTTGATCATAGTTTTTAAAATAAGATTAAAAAAATATTTTTGTATTCACTCCAATATATTGGCTTCTTAACCCCAATGCTGCTTTAATATTTATGAAGTGCTCAATTTTCCTATGTCTTTAGAAATCATTATAATGCTCACTTATTTTTTAAACAGTTTTCAATATTATTGTATTGTAATATTAGCAGATGAACCTTACAATCTAAAAGGTTCATATAATGTACATAAATTGCTCCTTTAATTACCACCATATAAAGGAAGATAGAATGGAATCAATACGAAAGGGTCCGTCTGTTTGTTTTAAGGCCATTTTAGATTTTCTATGACATTTATCCCCCTAGTCCATTATTTCTATTCCTTATAGGTGTTCTCAAATGCTGTAATCTTTAAAATTTAAACTCAATATCAATGAGTAACAAAAGTATCTTCATGCAACAGGTATTGGAAGAAAAACAAAAGTATTCCAAGTATCTTCTTTTGCTACTTCTAGATTTTATTCTTACTTTAAAAGTAAGTTAAAGGTTAATGAAATGTTCATTTCCACTTATTTTGCATGGCAATAGTTGGATTCTAGGTGGGAATTCACAGAAATTCTCTATTCTTGGTGGGTTCATTTAAGAGAAGTCCTACTTTTTTCTTTTCTTCGCTTTTTTTTTTTTTAAACTGCCTCACTTTGTTGCCCTGGCTAGAGTGCTATGGTATCATAACTCTCAGCAACCTCAAACTGTTGGACTCTTGCCTCAGCCTCTCAAGTAGCTGGGACTACAGATGCCTACACAATGCCAGGTTATTTTTTAGAGATGGGGTCTCACTCTTGTTCAGACTGGTCTTGAACTCCTGGGCTCAAGCAATCCCCCTGTCTTGGCCTCCCAGAGTGCTGGAGTCCTACCTTTCTCATCATCTTCTTCTTGGTCGTCTGTTAGTGGAATCACTTCTGGTTGATCCACAGTTGCACCATCTTCCTGGTCTGATGAAATCTCTAAATAGAATGAGACAGAAAGATACTTAAGGATATCTTAGCTGGAATAATAAAGAAATAACACAGCGACTATAGCCCAGAAGATTAAAGTTCTTTTTATTCCCTCCAGGTTTCAACAGGCACACAAAATAGAACACTATTGCCATCCTCCAGTACTCATTGCCCAAAACACACACGCACAAGTAGATATAGAATTCATGCTTCCCAGTTCCATCTCATTCTCTGATAACAATATATTCTGGTTTCAGTACCTTCTGTTTCCATATATGAGCTCTGGAACTCTGTTTCAATTTTTACTTCATTCTTCATTGAATCATTCTCTTGTCCTGTTAAAAACAGTGATTGAAAAATAAAAGAAATGTGATATGCATGACCATAGCTTTATCCCTGGTTTGAAAATGAAAAAATTTCAGAAACCATGCTCTACCCATGCATGGAGGGATTAAGAACGGGTTTGAAGGACAAAACTAGTATTTTTTCATATCATTAGATATACATCAATTATTTCATAACAAATATCCAGATAATTTAGATAAATGTATCTTTTTCTGATTTGTATAATTAGTTTATCAATGCGCTGGATATGGATTTGAGGAAACAAGTTGGAAGTTTTGAAATTTTAAAATAATTTCTGGGCTCCCTGGGTTAACTATATCTAAATATTTTCCATGTTGACAATGCCCAGAAAATTAAAATATTACTTGTTTTTCATTTTTCCATCAACAGAACAACTTGAGTAATGTGAACCCATGGGAGTTGGGTGGCAGGACAGCCCAGCCACTCTCTTGAGACACGTGCTGAATATAGCAAAGGTCAGGAGAGAATTCAGCCAACCCCTGACTACTCTGGGGTTGATTATCTAGTGATGGTTTCTCCTCCACACCCCTTGGCTTCTCCTCCTACCTGCCCTATAGAGTTTAAAACATTTAAGTGCTTATTAAGAGAGGAAATTGAAATCTTTCCATTTTCCTTCATGCTATGGACAGATTTTGTGTTGAAGATATTTAACTGTTGATTGAAAGAAATTCCAGAGCTATAGTTGATTATAGGCACTAAGGTGTCATAGAGGAAGGTGGGCTCTTTGCCTGATGCATTTGCCTCTACTTCCTGTGAGAGGATTATGTTTGTCTATGATCATGTGACCAGCAGTGGTCCCCGTGGGATAAGTATATATTCCCACCTCATTGACACCAGGCCCATTTGTGTGATTTGGCTTATAAAATAGCACTGGAACAGATGTGATGTGTACTGCATCTCAGCAGGAGCTATAAGATCCATTGCATCCTTCCTCTAGTTCTCTTGCTTCTGTTAGAATGAAAACAGGTTGATAAAAATATCTCAGATTGCATGTGAAACCCGCACACTGTACCCCATGATTGAACTAATGTACACGGCTATGATTCAATAAAAAAAAAAAAAAATGAAAACAGGTGGAATGGGACCAAGCAGGACCAAGCAGAGACAATAAGCCTTTGTTGTTGAAAGCCATTGAAACTTTTGGGGTTATTCATTACTGTAGAAAGGCGTTCTTATATAATCCATATTTTTATACCCTCTTCTTTGATAGTATTCTTAAACCACTCAGTATATTACTTCCCCTTGATTCATTTTCTGCTAGTATTACCCAGATGGGGGAAAGTTGTTTATGTGACATCCATTCCTCCCGAGCTTATTTTAATCAAAAGAATCTGATAACATAATTACAACTAAGGCATATTTATTTGTCTGATAATTGAAGCTAGAAACCTCAAGCTGTTTTGGTGACTTTGTTTGATCACTTCTAAAGTTCAATGAAATGCCAAGTCTTGATGATTCTGCAAAATATTTCTCTTTTCCCACTTTCCGTATTCTTCACATTTCCTCATTCAGGGATTATCACGTGACTTTTAGATCCTTCATTTTCTTCTCCTGTAATCTGTTTTGTGAGGTGCTACCAGAAAACTAGCAGAAATGTCTTTTAAAATATGGACTTGATCAATACATTTCTCCTGCTGATAAACCCCGTTCATCTCCCTTCTTCCCCATCACTTCTCAAAGTATAGCCATGGACAAACAGCATTGGAATCACCTGGGAGCTTTTCAAAAACATAGAATTTCAGATTTCACCCCAGACCTACAGAATCAGAATCTGTATATTAACAAGATGTCTGTGTAATTTGTATATAGATTAAAATCTGAAATTCACTGCCCTGCAAGATGCCAGTGTATCTGCAAACTATTGAGCCCATAAAAAATGCCCAGCTTTGCCTAGACGCTCTACAGCTATTATCTCTGATCACCACAGTAGCTGTGTACATATTATGATCCCCATTCTGTTTTCAAAATACACAACTAGCTGTATCTGACTATAAATACCTCTTTTTGCTTGCCTGGAAATATCTTTATTTCGCTTTTTAGTTATTTAAATTAATGTCTATTTGCAGATAGTAAAACTTACAGATAGGGTATAACTCGATCCACACTATCTTCCTGTGTAGTCACCAACCAGATCAAGAACATTTCTTGTTCCAGTGGCTTCCTCCTCTTGACACCCTCCAACTGGTAATAGTTTTGTCTGTTTTTGAAATTCATATAAACAGAACATGAAGTATATGCTCTTTTCTATCTTAGTTGTTTTATGCCTGTTGTCGGTAAGGTGAATTCCAGTTGCTGTGCACATCAATTGTTCAATCTTTTAAAATAAGAAGTTAACTGATGACTTCATACTGAGCCTCAGAGTGCTTCAGAGTGCTTCGTACTAAAGCACTCTATAATGTCTTCTTCGACAAAGTGAACGTTACTTTCTTGGCATTATTATTACTAATATTGCTTAATATTTCAAAGCACTAATCGTCTGTTTTCTTTTCTGAATGTATTTTATCTTTGTTCATTCTTTATGTGGTTTTTGTTTTTAATCCTTAAACATTGTTGTTGCTTTTTTTATTGTTACTGTTATTGAGTTTTGAGCCTTTTGAATTCTGTGAATGCAAAAAGTGGCCTAATTAACACATGTATATGTAAAAATAAAAAATTAATCAATCTTTTTCACTAATGTATACTGTTCTTCTGCCTGACTATACAATGTCATATGAGTGTTGAATTTTTTCATGTTAGGTCAATTCTGAATAATATTGGTAAAAATACTCTTATGTATGTCTGCTGGTAGACGTGTATACTCATATCACTTGGGTATGAACCCAGAAGTGAAATTGCTAACTGATGAGAAAAACATATCTGTAGCTTTACTAGATACCACAAAACTGTACTCCAGTTTACACTTCTGCCAGAAATGTTAAAGGATTCCTTCTGCACCTTTTATTTTTTAGATTATATAATGCTATTATTGGTCACAAAGTTTTAAAATATGGACTAGAAAGCAATGAAAAGTTTCCCCCCCAAAGCTATTTTCTGCCCTGTCACCTATAGGTGCCACACACAGTGATGATGGGCGCCTTCCTGGCCATTCACTCTACAGTGTGCTGAGTCCCACTAGATGGTGGGTATGTCAGGAGCTGAGCGTGGATCTTTACTAAGTTACAGAACTGTATCTTAACTCGTACCGTGCTTGTCCTCCAAGTGGATATAGATGCAGGCACATAAGTCTGATAGGCAGGAAAAATTCTTTCTCGTAAGATGTAAAAAAAAGCTCCAACTTTTTGCAGAAAAATTACTTGGAACAAATTTTTAGATGACAGGAAACTAAGAGGAATAACTACTCTGTTGCACAGCAAAATCAAGGCTAAAATACTCTCAATAGATTAAATGAAACAAGATGAAATTTAACAAGGGTTAATGTAAAATGCTAAAATCAAGGTTATAAAAGCAACTTCAAAACATAGGATAGAAAGACACCAACCCCATTTCTGATAGAACTAGAGCCACAGGTTTTACACTGCCGATAAATACTGGATGGACGTGAGAATGGCTGGATGGAGAAAGGTTCTGTTCTGAATCACACATAAAGTAAAGGAAATATTTTAAATTTATCTCCTGGGAAATGTCTTCCATGGATAGCTATTTCCAGCTATTCACAAAAAGAGGGAACATAAAACATTATATATTTATGCCAAAGGAAGATGCTTTTATAAAAGATATGTTCAGAAAAATAAAATATGTAGAAAGTGTGTTTGGATTTGTAGTGAAATAGTAGACTAATGGATAAAGAAATAAAAAGGTAAATTGAATGAATAAGAAATTGATTGAGACAATAAAAATATCACATCACAGGCCTAGAAACACTATGACATTCTCTAATGGATGTCGTAAAAAAGAATAAACACCATAGATAAGTAAATAAATGTTTTAGACATCAAACTTTTGAGTGAAAGTTTACTAAGAAAGCAAAAGTAGTGAGAAAAATATAACATGAGATGCTGATAGATATACAGAACAGAAAATAGTAATAGAACTTTTAATCTAAAGATTATAAGAATTCTAAACACCAAAATTTTATCTATATGATGAAAACAATGAAATAACATATTTTGAGATTTAAAAATATTGTAGAAGATAGTATGCAATTTCATATTTTAAACTACATACAGAATACACATGTCCTTGTACATATTTATATTAGCAGGGACATGAATTGAAAGATTGTACCTCAGATGTTAACACTGATTATCTTTGAATGGTAGGTAAGATTTTAATTTATAGGATTTAAATTTTGCTAACTTGCATTTTATATTTTATAACAATTGTATATTTACAATTTAATAACCACAAGGTATCCATGAAGTTTATGTACAATTTAAAATATAAACTGCACGAGAATTTTATGGACACTCTGTATTACAAAATAATTTACAAAATAGAAAAAATGCTCTTAGTGATATCACAGAAGAAAAAATTCTGGCTAAAATGTGTGTGTGTATCTCAAACCAAATCCAGTTACTTTTTTCTCAGTCTTTATTTGAACTCTAGAAACAGTTGAGAAATGTAATTATTGAATAACTTTTTAGAAATGTCTTCTTTTTTGTCTTTGAGCCAAATTACATATCATTCCCTGTGCTTTTTATATGGCAACCTAATACTCATTCTCTACATGTATTACTTTATTTCTTTTTTTAACTTTTTATTTTTTTTAATTTTTATTAAATCATAGTTGTGTACATTAGTGCAGTCATGGGGCACAATGTGCTGACTTCATATACAATTTGAAATATTTTCATCAAACTATTAACCATAGCCTTCATGGCATTTTCTTAATTACTATATGAATACATTTATATTCTGCATTTAGTAAGTTTCACCTGTACCCTTCTAAGATGCACAGTAGGTATGATCCCACCAATTGCCCTCCCTCCACCCATGCTCCTTCATCCCCTCCCCTCCCTTGCCCTTTCCCCATATTCTTGTGGGGAAAGAATCGGGTTTTAGCCATCATATGAAAGCTGTAAATTAGCTTCATAGTAGGTCTGAGTACATTGGATATTTTTTCTTCCATTCTTGAGATACTTTGCTAAGAAGACTATGCCTTTGCACTTCCTTAGTATGTGTTCCTAAGAGCTGAAATATCCTCTTTTCTCCTTTCTTACATAAGTAAAAATCTCTTCATCTTTCAAAGCTAAATCATTAATTTACTTTTTTTTTGTAGCTTTCTCTAAGTCACTAGGCAGGATTGACCATTTTCACACTTTGCTTAGTGAGTTCTTTTGCCCATTCACCTGTTTATTATCCTCATCACATTGTAATAGAGTTGCATTTGTGTTTGTCTCTTACCAGATCATGAGCATTGTGAAGAAAGAAATTTTTTTTCATTCATATTATCCTTCCTAGCACCACCTACTAACAAGGAGTGATCAATAGATGTCTAATCTAATTGGTCTCCTATAATATATGAACCAAAGTCCGTAAACAGTCATTGAAAACTATCACTTTCTCTTGCATCTTTTAACAACAAGGTCAGTGCCTTATGTAACTAAGAATCTATGTCGTATTTATTGCAAAAATCCTGGAGTGGACATAAAGATAACTGAATGTTTTAGGTAGGCCAGTCACAGTCTCTTTGGGCTGCAATTCAATCAATTTAGGAAGTTTCTAGTAACATCAACATTTTTTCATTGGGTGGATGACATGGGGAATCTTCACTGTTTATTGAGCGAGCCTCATAGCACTGTTTGTATGAGGACTTGACCATCACACCTAATCATCACTCCAGGTTATTGCAGACACATCTAACTCGTTATTTGTGACTAGCAGTGTACAGTAACAGGAAAGAGCATCCAGAATGCAGCAGTCAATCTGTATTTCTGTGTGTCTTGTGATCCCAGTGTCTACTTGATAAATTTTCAGAGGAATTCAGTCAACCGTGAGAAGATCACAATTCAGCAGAGGAACTGCTGATAACGTGCAGTTATCTTGAGATGGCAACCTAAGCTGTTGATGAATACCAGAAAATTTCGGAGATTTGGAATTCTTGACATTGCACTTTGAGGATAAGAAGCTATTTCAAATGTCTTGGAATATTTTTCTCCCTTGCCTTCTAACCTCTCTCTGCTCCTGCCCTGTTTCGCCCCTGCGCTTTACACATTTTGGCCATCTTTTCTTGAAATAGAAATACATTTTTCTCTTACCAATTTTCCTAAAGTTATTAAAAAATGGGGGAGGAAACGAGGTGCCCAACTTTTAAAATAAGCTAGGATTTGGTATGTGCACATAGAGAGAGAGAGAGAGAGCGCGCGCGCGCGAGCACTCTTCAGCAATCTGCATCCAGGCCCGCTGTGTGTTCATGGCAACTCCAGGAGTTTCCAACCCATCTTGTTTTCTTGGCCTCATGGGGGGTGGGGAGGAGGGGGTGGGGGTGGGGAACCTTTATGTTGGGCTCTCCCCTTCAGAGTACTTGAATTCCACCCACTATTCTCTGCCCTAATCCCTCCTAGCAGAGGAAACAAAAGAAAACAAAAAACTCCACAGTTTATGTATATATTTTTCATACACTAAACTCAACCATCCATACTGATGGGAGGGGACCATTAGAACAGATAATCCAAAAATCCATTCACTTTTTTTAGAAAGAGATCTCACGATTGTTTCTTAGACCCTTAGTAATTAAGTTTGGCTCAAGCTAATGCTTTAGCTTTAATTAATTTGCATGAAAATTGGTTTGGGGACATCAATCTGGAATTAAGCATTTCTAGGGGATAAACCTAAACTCACTTTTAAATGGATATTTTTTAACAATAGCAACAACCACACAGTTTTATTGCTTGCAAATTGTTAGATGCTCAGATTTTCCTCAAAAGGAAGACTTTATTTGGTGCTTGTTTTAAAGCGATAAGAGATATTATATATTTTGTTAAATTTGCAACTTGATTGCCATTAATATTCAAAATTTTATCTTTATAATGTCTAAAAATATCCCAGATTAGGAGTAGGAGTTAAACGTAGATTAGTGTGCATTTGATTATCTTCTAGACATTTTGGTTTTCTCTGAGGGCAAATAAAACTTTCTAATGTGAATTATTTCTAAAATTATTTTTTTTAGTTACAAAAGAAATGCAGCTTCCTTATAGATATACTGAGAGACACAAGTATTGAGAATTGTGGGTAATTTTACAACTAAGGCAATGCCACTTTCAATACTGCGAATTACCATCTTTCCCTTGTGTTTATGTGTACATATGTATATAAACATGCATGCCTATGAAGTTATATGTATGCACACACATATGAACATACACAATCACATATATGAACAGATATATAAATATGTTCTGAGATCACAATATATTTGTTATACTTTGATTCCTGCTTTTTCGTTCCATGTTTTAATAAGCATCATAGCTGTCATTACAAGTTCTTTAGAAATCTTATTTTGAAAAGATCCATGTTTTTAATTTTTTTTTGCCATTAAACACAATATTCCAATAAACATTTTAAAGCATAAAAATCTCCATACTCTGAATGGGCATTACCCTAGGATAAATTCCTGAAGCATAATTCTTTCATCAAAGTATGAACATGTTACCTTTTATTAGGTTTTGCTAAAATTGTTGATGAGAAGGTTGGACCCTGCAGGCTCTGTAGGGCCTGTAACTGTGAGTGTGTTTGAAAACCTTATTTTTACTCATTTTATGTATTTTCAATTCTACGTAAACTTACCTGATATTCTAAAAGAAAAGTTACTGCACTCCTATTTTATTTGCATCTCTCTAAATAATAAATAGGGGATCTCTTCATATTTAGGAAGTCTGTATTTTTTCTTTTTGCTAATTATAATCAAGTCTCTTTGCCCATTTTTCTCTTGGGTCATTTATTTTTTGTCTTATTGATTTATGAAGTCTTTTTTTTCAAATAAGAAAATGAGCTCTTGTCATTTCAGTGAGAACATTTTTGCCACTAGTTTTCCTTTAGAATTTGATTATAACTTTTTTATTATGTATAAATTTAGGTATTACAGTTCAGTCTTCTTCCTCTTCCGTGATGTATGTAGACACATGCATAAATCATGCATACAATGTGCATGGGTCTGCAAGTATGTATTTATAATTCAAAATGCAGTACTTAATTTTTTTAAAACTTTCATTTTGTTTTTAGAAAGACGTTATTTTTTTGGAGCAGTTTTTGATTCACAGAAAAATTGAGAGAAGCTACGGAGATATCCCATGTAATCTCAACCCAAATCTATAACTTATTTTGGGGTTCACTTTTGGTGCTGTACATTCTATGGGTTTGGACAAATGTATAAAGCCCTGTATCCCCCTTCAAGTATCATACGGAATATTTTCATTGCCCTATAAATCCTATGTTTCTCCTATTTATCCCTCCACCAACCCCAAGCCTTGGCAAGCACTGATCTTTTCAAGCTTCCATAGTTTTGCACTCTCCAGAATGTCTGTGTATAATTGTATCCTACAGTGTGTAGCCTTTCCAGATTGGCTTTTTTCACTTGGTAAGATGCATTTATGTTTCCTATATGTCTTTCCATGACTGGATAGTTTATTTCCTTTTAGTGCTGAGTAATAACTTGTGGTTCTTTTATTCTGGTATTTTTATAGTTTTGTTTTTATATTTCATCTTTGCTCCTTCTGGGATTTATGTTGGCGTAAAGAATGAGGTTGAGATTAAGCTTATTTTTTCAAATGGCCTACTAGTTGTCTAAACGTCATTTACTGAATCATCTGTCAGCCAGAAATGTCAGCTAGAATGTTACTGAAATCCCAGATCTAGTTGGGGCTTTTTGGTTTCATTGATGAGCCTGTCTATTCCTACAGCAGGACTGAACTGCTAATCCCATTTTTCAAACATTCTATGTCATTTTTAGTCCATTTACTTTATCACTGACTGATAATATTGTGTCTGTGAATTCCCAATTGCATTTCCAATGGGTTTTTATTTGTAGTGTATCTTGTTATACTATCTGACATATAAAGACCCATCACTATTATATTTAATCAGAGATTTAAATTTTCATCAATGTAAAATGACCTACTCTTTCTTCCTCGGGACTTTTTGCTAGGATTCTAACTGGAGAGATTTAGAAGTAGTTTTTCGTGTTTTCTTTTGATGTTCACTTCCCAAATGTACCTTTCTCTAACTTTATATTTTTAAATATTTACAATTTTATTGAATTTAGCTCAATCCTATTGGGTTGGGTCTGTTCTAAACTCTTCACGCTGTTTCATTGATCACCCTGTCTATTCCTATAGCAGGAATACATTGCTAATCACATTTCTACTTATACTTACTGCCATAACTATTTGTTTGTGTTTCTGTCATCTTATTTTGATACATTGTGCTTTTGTTACACTGTTAGTTTTTTTAAAAAAATATTACTTGCATTGCTGAATATACTCTCAGATTTGATACAATTTTTTTTTAATTTAGAAAGTAAGTTCTCTTCCTTTAATTCCATAGTGATCTAATTCTTTTTGTGCTTATCAAACATTTTTTCAAAGATACTCTGAAGGCTCACTTACATTGTCAGGATTCATAACATAGTAAGATTTTTAGTTTTTGAGTTGTCTTTGTGGAAGTCAGCCTTACGTACAACTGTTCCTGCTGCACCATAATCTTGTTTATAAGATTGATACTCCCTTGCCACCTTCTCTCTTTACTGCCTTTCTTAATTTTCCCTCCCTTCCTCCCTCCCTCCCTCCTTCCCTCCCTTCCTTCTTTCCTTCCTTCCTGTTTGCTTTTTTCTTGTGTACCAACCTGTGATATAGTAAGAAATATATTTGATCTCTGGCCCTGGTTCTTGGTATATAAATCCTAAAGCCCTTTGAATTTCTGGAGTGTTAAGAAGTGTCTTTTATATGCTAATGAGGTGACTGGTGGCCCTTAGATAGCTTCAGGATTAGGGCTGGTCACCAGGTAGCCCAAAGGATGATTAGAATTGGGACACACAGCCCCACCCTCCCATCTACAGTCAGGGGATAGTCAAGGTTGAGGTGATTATCAAAGGGTAAAGTGTGCATAATCAATTGTGCCTATGTAATAAGGCCTCCATAATACTCCATAAGGGAAGGGTTTGGAGAGTTTCCAGATGGCTGAACATGTGGAGGTACCCAGAGGGTGGAGAAGGCCAGAATCTCTGACTTTTCCCCATGTTTTTGGCCTTATGTATCTCTTGCATCTGCTGTTCATCTGTATGTTTATTTATTTATTTATTTTTTATTGTTGGGGATTCATTGAGGGTACAAGAAACCATGTTACACTGGTTGCATTTGTTGGGTAAAGTCCCTCTTACAATCGTGTTTTGCCCCCAAAAGGTGTGGCACCAAGACCCCACCCCCCTCGCTCCTTCCCTCTCTCTGCTCTTCCTTTCCCCACCCCTCCCTCATTCTTCCTTTCTCTGCTCTCCCCTTCCCTCACCCCCACCGTGTCAATAATTGTCATTAATTGTCCTCATATCAAACTTGAGTTAATACAAAGGCTGTAAGGTCTCCATTTTTTTTAATGGCTGAATAGTATTCCATAGTGTACATATACCATAGCTTGTTAATCCATTCCTGGATTGGTGGGCATTTAGGTTGTTTCTACGTTTTGGTGATCGTAAATTGAGCTGCAATAAACAGTCTAGTGCAAGTGTCCTTATGATAAAAGGATTTTTTTTCCTTCTGGGTAGATGCCTAGTAATGGGATTGCAGGATCAAATGGGAGGTCTAGCTTGAGTTCTCTCAGAATTCTCCATACTTCCTTCCAAAAAGGGTGTATTAGTTTGCAGTCCCACCAGCAGTGTAAAAGTATTCTCTTCTCTCCACATCCACGCCAGCATCTGCAGTTTTGAGATTTTGTGATGTGGGCCATTCTCACTGGAGTTAGATGATATCTCAGGGTGGTTTTGATTTGTATTTCTCTAATAATTAGGGATGATGAGCATTTTTTCATATGTTTGTTAGCCATTCGTCTGTCTTCTTTAGAGAAGGTTCTATTCATGTCTCTTACCCATTGATAGATGGGATTGTTGGCTTTCTTCATGTGGATTAATTTGAGTTCTCTATAGATCCTGGATATCAAGCCTTTGTCTGATTCAAATATGCAAATATCCTTTCCCATTGGGTAGGATGTCTATTTGCTTTGGTTGTTGTCTCCTTAGCTGTACAGAAGCTTCTGTGTTTAATTAAGTCCCATTTGTTTATTTTTGTTGTTGTTGCAATTGCCATAGCAGTCTTCTTCATGAAGTCTTTCCCTAGACCGATATCTTCCAGTGTTTTCCCTATGCTTTCTTGCAGAATTGTTATTGTGTCATGCCTTAAATTTAAGTCCTTTATCCAACTTGAATCAATTTTTGTGAGTGGAGAAAGGTGAGGGTCCAGTTTCAGTCTTTTACATGTGGATATCCAGTTTTCCGAGCACTATTTATTGAATAGGGAGTCTTTCCCCCAAGGTATGTTCTTGATTGGTTTATC
>CAUYON010066144.1:0-13867 GCA_963573935.1 Arctocebus calabarensis | reverse complement strand
TTTTTTTTTTTTTGTAGAGACAGAGTCTCACTTTATCACCTTCAGTAGAGTGCCGTGGCATCACACAGCTCACAGCAACCTCCAACTCCTGGGCTTAGGCGATTCTCTTGCCTCAGCCTCCTGAGTAGCTGGGACTACAGGTGTCCGCCACAACGCCCCGCTATTTTTCTGTTTTGCAGTTCGGCCGAGGCCAGGTTTGAACCCGCCACCTTTGGTACATGGGGCCGGCGCCCTACTCGATGAGCCACAGGCGCTGCCCCATAAACAATGTTCTTGAGAATCATCACGTGGTAGCATTTATCACCCTAGCTTGTCCAAGATTTCTAAGTTATGGGCAGTAGAATTGGGAAAGAGAAGAGGAGCCCAGGGCCCAGGTACTGCTCTGCACTAACGCTTAGCTCACACTGCCTCCTTGCTAACCTGGCTCCTTCTCTAGGCCCAGGTCAACGTTATCACAGAAGCAGCCAGCTAGACTTTAGGAGAGTTCTAAGGTGGACGCAGGTCCATTAGGAATAGGCCTGGAGGCCTAGTGACTTCAGATGAATGCTTACCAGGACTCCTAAGCCCAAAACACTGCTTAGACCAGGGACTTGATGTCCTGTCTTAAGGACAGACTCATCCCATTCCTCAGCATTTCCCATTATATCTGGCAAATTATAGTGATTATAATTCTGAGAACAGGAAGTGCTTCAAGCAGGAAAATATCAGTTCTCATTTAAAGGGACAGATTCTCCTAAGTTTAATGAAAATCTTATAGCCTAATCACTCATCTACCATGTTATTATTTCTCTCCTATTAATTGATTCCCTACTGGGTATAGCAACTGTGGCTCCTTGCCCTCCAGCAGTTTATAATCCAATCATAATAAAGGACATGATTCTAGTTCTATACACACATATCTATGATAGGAGTCATAGGATAATAACTGTCATATGAACTGCTTAGTAATTGCTTACCCTGTTGCCTTGCGTGCTAATAAGTGTTTTAATAGATTCTATCTCATTTAATCTTTATGACAAATCAGGATATAACTATCTGGTTTTACAGATGATGGATCAAGCTCTGAGACACTACTTTGTAGCAGATATATAATTCAGAACTAGCTTCATTTGACCTAAAAGTCTGCTCCTAACAATTGCACTGTACTCCTCCCTATGACACGTCCAGTGAGGACCTTTGAGAAGAGGTCAAGGTCACTCTTGGCTTGTTGACCAGAAGCAGCTTGCTGGCTAAGTCTCCTACAGAAGTCCCCTCTTCAATGCCCACTGCTACCTGCCAGCCTTTTTTTTTTTCTTCTTTCTTTTTCACTTTTTCTCCAATTGTGCCTCCACAGAACTACCAAACTAATCTCTCTCTTTTTTTTGAGACAGAGCCTCAAGCTGTCCCCATGGGTAGAGTGTTAATGGCATCACAGCTTACAGCAACCTCCACTTCCTAAACTCAAGTAATTCTCCTCCGCCTCCTAATGGGATTGCAGGATCACACGGGAAGTCTAGGTTGAGTTCTTTGAGGTTTCTCCATACTTCCTTCCAAAAAAGGTTGTAGCTGGGACTGCCACAACACCAGGCTATTTTTTGGTTGCAGCTGTCATTGTTGTTTGGTGGGCCCGGGCTGGATTCGAACCCGTCAGCTCAGGTGTGTGTGGCTGGCGCCTTAGCCGCTTGAGCTTACAAGTGACGAGCCCCAAATTAATCTTTTTTTTTTTTTTTTTTTTACAGACACAGTCTCACTTTATTGCTCTCAGTAGAGTCCCATGGCGTCACACAGCTCACAGCAACCTCCAACTCCTGGGCTTAGGTGATTCTCTTGCCTCAGCCTCCTGAGTAGCTGGGACTACAGGCGCCTGCCACAACGCCTGGCTATTTTTCTGTTTTTTGCAGTTTGGCCGAGGATGGGATTGAACCCGCCACCTTAGATGTATGGGGCCGGCGCCCTACTCGATGAACCACAGGTGCTGCTCCAAATTAATCTTTTTAAGATACAGCTGTGATCATCATGATCTCCTCTGCTCATAAACCCTCAGTGATCCCACTAAAAATCCCAAACTAATCTTAAGTCTGATATTTAAGGTCCTCCACTGGTGATCCCACCTTGGCTTTCCAAACTTCTGTCTCTCTACTCCCCTTCCCCACACCTTGGCAAATACTATGTGCTATTTTGCACAGAGGTCTACACCCACTGCTTCCAAGGCTCTTTGCATGCCATTCCTTCCACCTAGAATGCTTCATTCTCATTTGTCTCTCCAATTCTTACCCATCCTTCAATATCTAGCTTAAATGTCACTTGCTACATGATAGGCAGTGACTAAGCTAAAGCTAATATGTATATATAATTTTCTTTTCTTTTTTTTTTTTTTGAGACAGAGTGTCACTAAGTCACCCTCAGTAGAGTGCTATGGCATCACAGCTCACAGCAACCTCCAATTCCTGGGCTCAGCGAGTCTCCTGCCTCTGCCTCCCAAGTAGCTGGGACTATAGGTGCCTGCCACAATGCCCGGCCAATTTTTGGTTGCAGCCGTCATCGTTGTTTGGCAGGCCTGGGCTGGATTCAAACTCGCCAGCTCAGGTGTACGTGGCTGGCGCCTTAGCCCGTTGAGCCACAGGCACCGAGCCAAATTTTTTTATTTTTATTTTTATTTTATTTATTTGCTTATTTGTGACAGAGTCTCACTATGTCACCCTCGGTAGAGTGCTGTGGCATTGCAGCTCACAGCAACCTCAAACTCTTGGGCTTAAGCAATTCTTTTGCCTCAACCTCCCAAGTAGCTGGGACTACAGGCGCCCACCACAACACCTGGCTATTTTTTTTATTGTAGCTGCCATTGTTGTTTGGCAGGCCTGGGCTGGGTTTGAACCTACAAGCCCTAGTGTATGTGGCTGGCGCCCTAGCCACTGAGCTATAGGTGCCAAGCCATTTTTTTTTTATTTTTATGTATTAATTAATTAATTTATTTATTTATTTTGACATAGAGTCTCATTATGTTGCCCTCAGTAGAGTGCTGTGGCGTCACAGCTCACAGCAACCTCAAATTCTTGGGCTTAAGCAATTCTCTTGCCTTAGCCTCCCAAGTAGCAGATTATAGACACCCACTACAATGCCTGACTATTTTCTTGTTGCAGTTGTCATTGTTGTTTAGCTGGTCCGGGCCAGGCTTAAACCTACCAGCCTTGATGCATGTGGCTGGAGCTGTAACTACTGTGCTACGGGTGCCAAGCCTATTTATTTATCTTTATTTTATTTTTGGAGGCATAGTCTCACTTTGTCACCCTTAGTACAGTTCCTTGTTGTCATAGCTCACAGCAACCTCAAATTCTTGGGTTCAAGCCCAAGAATTGGTTTCTCTTGCCTCAGCCTTCTAAGTAGTAAGGACTACAGGCATCCACCACAATGCCTAGCTATTTTTAGAGATGAGATCTTACTCTATTTTTTTTTTTTTTTAATTTGCAGTATTTTTTTTTTTTTTGGCCAGGGCTAGGTTTGAACCCGCTACCTCCAGGATATGGGGCCGGCACCCTACTCCTTTGAGCCACAGGCACTGCCCTGGGATCTCACTCTTGCTCAGGCTGGTCTCAAACTCCTGAGCTTAGGCAATCCCCCCCAGCTCAGCCTCCCAGAGTGGTAGGAGTGGAGGCATGAACCACCATGCCTCGCCTTGGATAAATTAATTTGTGAAATCAAAGAACAAAATACAATCAGAGGGATTAGAATGCGCAGGGCCTTTCCTGACAACTTTCCTCTGGAATGCTCAGACTTTTACACCTTTGCACAACCCGTAATAATGTCCAGCCAACCTTGGCTTTAGGATCCTAGAAAGCGGAGATAAAATTGAACAGAGCAGGGTAAGATTATAGAGAACAATGAGTCATTTACATAGCACATTGTAGGGGGAAAGGATGGGACACAGAGTTCAGGGTGGGTGTAGAGGAAGGGTGTAATAGCAATGAATTTCATTCTTTGAAATGTTGCCCAATATCCTGGTATTTGGGGAATTCACCTCCCCTGCCTGGTGCGCATTGTGGCACCGCAGCCTAGCCTGGCAGCCTGGACTGTCACTCCACTGGTGAACCCGCTGGCTTTCCCTGGGCCCCTCCAGCCTATCACCCCCTCACTCATTCCAGGACGCGTGCTGGATAAGAACTAAATCCAACAGCAGATGCTCTTGGGCCCACTGAGCTTGGGCTCGAGTTAGTAAATGAAAACTGGGCTTTTAGGTTTAGAGTTCAGATGACAAGAAAGTGAAGTTTGGGGTGGATGGGAAGAAACTTTCCCTGATTTGGGCTGCTACATTCAGGAACACACAGGCTGTGCCGGCTGCCTCAATGGGAGGATGAGCCCTGAGGAAGGTATCTCCACGGCAGGATCCCAGGATCGGAAGGAAAAGGTGCTGCAGTGCGGGTGGGAGCCGGGAGACCCTTCCCAGAGAAGGGAGCAGCTCTCCACTTCCGGTCTGCAGGCTCCCAGCTCCCAGGATAGAATCTTACAGAAATGGCACTGTGCGGAGGGATCCCTAACTCCCAGACAGACTAGTCTGAGCCTCCAGGTTGGCTCCCTTTGTCTTGCACCAGCTCCCCAGAGAACCGAAGCTTGAGGTGGTGTCTGCCTTTGCACTGCTCCTCCTACGAGCAGGCAGCCAGTCTTCCAAAATCTGAGAAGCCCAACACAGCAGTTTGGGAAACACTTAGAGCGCCCATTACAAACCCCATGGGACTTTCAGAAAACTAAGAGAAGGTAAATTTAAACTTAATGGAAGCAACCCACACAAGAATAAATAGGATTTCCTCAGATAGGGTCCAGAAGTCCCCAAGGAGGTCCATGGGAATCAGAGGGTGATGAACCTGCTGAAATTGTGTGCAAACTTGTGTGTGTATGGATGGCTGCATTTGGGGGTGGGGGCCCAAAACCTTTATTAGAGTCTGAAAAGGTCTGTAACCCCCCCGAAACCTTAAAACAAAACACATTTTTCTAGAGGATGGAGGTAGGAACGGGGTGTCAGGCAAGTTTGGAGGACATTCCAACTCCTCCCACTTCCCATGTGCTGCAAACATGTGTATAGTGGGAAACAATGACAAATACAGGGAAGTGACGGGCTGCTTTTCAGAAAAGACTTTTCAATGGATGGAATTCTGAGGATTGCCCAGATTTTCTTATGTAAGTTGTTTTCCTCTCTCTAGGTGACACTGCTCTTTCTTACCTGTCCTTCCTCTTTCCATTGCGTCTTCACTGCTGCGGGGGTCCTGCTGTTTGTTCAGGAAAGGATTGAGGCGAGGAGGAGAGGAGTGCTTGTATGTGAGGGTGGAATTAGGAGCCATGTCCTGAAAACGTCGAGTGTGCCCTTCATAGACTCCTGTGGGAGCCCGACTTCTTAAGCCTGAGTACCTCTCTCAAACTTGAAAACCACTTCGGGATATTTCTAAGTACTTGCACTTTTAGTATCTATAAATGAAAAACTACATGCTGATAAAAAGCTACCGCGCATAATCCCAGTATGTACCTTAAAAATCATAGGAGAGGCTCAGTGCCCATGTCTCAGTGAGTAGGGTGCCAGCCACATAACACCGAAGCTGGCGGGTGCCAGCCCGGCCTGACCTGCTAAAACAACAATGACAACTGCAACCAAAAAAATAGCCAGGCGTTGTGGCGGGAGCCTGTAGTCCCAGCTACTTGTGAGGCTGAGGCAAGAGAATCGCTTAAGTCGAAGAGTTTGAGGTTGCTATGAGCTGTGACACCACTGCACTCTACGGAAGGGGACATAGTGAGACTCTGTCTCAAAAAAAAACAAACAAACATAGCAGCATCTCTGTGCTTGAAACACAGCACAGTACCAATGGGTGGGATGTGTGATCTATTTGGTCCATAGGCCATGTTCACTATGCATCTGGATTCAGGGACCCTCCCACTGTAACTGAAGACCCCTGCCCTTCTCAGAAAGTGAGAATCACAGGGCTTGGCACCTGTAGCTCAGCAGCTAGGGTGCCAGCCACATATACCAGAGCTGGCAGGCTCGAACCTGGCCCAGGCCTGCCGAACAACAATGACAACTACAACAAAAAAATAGCTGGGTGTTGCGGTGGGCACCTTAGTCCCAGATGCTTTGGAGGCTGAGGCAAGAGAACTGCTTAAGCCCAAGAGTTTGAGATTGCTGTGAGCTGTGATGCCACGGCACTCTACCAAGGGTGATGCAGTGAGACTGTTTCAAAAAAAAAAAAGTGAGAATCACAGGTCTAATTTATGAGGAAACTGAAATAGGTCTAGATAAAGAAAGTTTCTGGTGAGGTCAAGTGAAGCCAATTCCAGAATCCAGGTCTCTCAGGATGCCCTGGGCCTCTGCACAATACCCCTGCAACTGTACAGTGGATGTCCAAGCCCTTCAGAACTAGATGAATCCACACTGATCTTTCTCCCACATTCACAAAGAGGTGTCCAAAGAACATCCAAGGCTGGGCGCAGTGGCTCATGCCTATAATCCTACCACTCTGGGAGGTCAAGGTGAGTGATCACTTGAGCTCAGGAGTTCGAGACCAGCCTGAGCAAGAGTTAGACCCCATCTCTACTAAAAAATTAAAAAAAAATTAGCTGGGCATTATGGCAGGTGCCTGCAGTCCCAGCTACTTGGGAGACTGAGGCAGGAGGATAGGTTGAGCCCAAGAGTTTAAGGTTGCTATGAGTTATGATGCTGCCATGGCACTGAATCCCAGGGCGACAGAGCGGGATGAGACTCTGTGTCAAAAAAAGAAAAATTGACTCGGCACCTGTGACTCAATGGGCTAAGGTGCCAGCCATGTACACCTGAGCTGGCGGGTTCAAATCCAGCCCGGCCTGCCAAACAACAATGACGGCTGCGACCAAAAGTGGTCGGGCGTTGTGGCGGGTGCCTGCAGTCCCAGCCACTTGGGAGGTAGAGGCAAGAGACTCGCTTGAGCCCAGGAATTGGAGGTTGCTGTGAGCTGTGTTGCCATGACACTCTATCCAGGGTGACAGCTTGAGGCTCTGTCTCAAAAAAAAAGAAAAAGAAAAATTAAGGCCAGGTGTGATAGCTCATACCTATAATCCTGGCACTCTGGGAGGCCGAGGCAGGTGGATCAATTGAACTCAGGAGTTCAAGACCAGCCTGAGCACTAGCAAGGCCCTGTCTCCCTTAAAAATAGAAAAACTGGGCTCAGTGCCTATGGCTCAAGCAGCTAAGGCGCCAGCCACATACACCTGAGCTAGCGGGTTTGAATCCAGCCCAGGACCCACCAAACAATGACGGTTGCAACCAAAAAATAACCAGAGTTGTGGTGGGCGCCTGTAGTCCCAGCTACTTGGGAGGTGGAGGCAGGAGACTCGCTTGAGCCCAGGAATTGGAGGTTACTGTGAGCTGTGATGCCATAGCACTCTATCCAGGGTGACAGCTTGAGGTTCTGTCTCAAAAAAAAAGAAAAAAAATGGAAAAAGAAAAACTGAGGCAAGAGGATAGCTTGAGCCCAAGAACTTGAGGTTGCTGTGAACTATAATGCCACAGCACTCTAGTCAGTGTGCCAGAGCAATACTGTCTCAAACAAATATATAAATAAATAAATTGATTAATTAATTAAAAAAGAAGAAAGGGCACCCAAGACAAGAAAAGACTCTCTAAGTCTTGCCTTATCTGAGAAACAATCAGACAGGAGAATCAACTATATAACACCAGGCCTTGTCAACTGGGACACAAAGCTGTGGCATGGCTGCCATGGGGTGAGGGTGCCCAGCCAGGGGTTAAGTCCTACCTCGTTTAGTCCTTACTATAATCATCACTCTCCAGACGAGGAAACTGAAACTTAGAGAGGTTGATGACAGTATCATATAGTTACTAAAGTCTTCCAAGGAAGGATTCAAAGCCAAGTTGAAATTGGACCAAGATGGCAACTGCTATGCAAAACTACTTTATGCAAAGCTGACTGGGTTCAAGATTTCAGAGCTGCTGTAGGATGAAGTGATTTTGCTACCCCTTTACTTAAGGACTCATTCTAAACTCAGCCACACCTTATCAGTGATATGTGAGCACTTCTCTGCCAGGGGATACCTAAAGGACAAAGCTGCCACAACTTCTAGGGGTCCAGGAGGAGTCTGCAGCTAATACCCAGCCCTTGGAGGGTTCTCGCTCACAGCCTATGCACAAAGGAGGCTGGAACAGGTGAGTTCCTATGCTCACTCCCACCTCTACTCAAGCTGTTCTCTGTCCTGAAATGCTCCCTCGCCAGCTTGCCTATCAGCTGAAGAATATAGGCCTAGATAAAGATTTCCCTCTCCATGAAGCCCTTCAGAACTGGATGAGTCCACACCAATTTTTCTCACTACTTCTGGAGCATTTTCTCTTTAGTCTCTAACATAGCTTTGGCCTTTTCTCTCTCTCTCTCTTTTTTTTTTTGCAGTTTATGTTCGGGGCTGGGTTTGAACCCGCCACCTCGGCATATGGGGCCGGCGCTCTACTCCTTTGAGCCACAGGTGCCGCCCAACCTTTTCTCTTTTTTGATGCATTTATTAAAGTCTTATCCCAGCAGGCTCCCTGAAAGCAGGGGCCAAGGCTTGACCATATTCTTTATCCCCTGCCCCAAGTGTCCAGCCTGGGGCTGGACACACCATCAACTTCAAATAAACACTTAACTAAATTCAATTCAGTGGTCCTGACAACAAATTTCCTCCCTCCTGGACCATTCATTCCGGCTACTGCTCCTCTCAAAAGAAATTGCTGGCCCCAACTCCCTACCTAATTCTCTGTGAGGCTCCTGACCTTTAAACATGCTGGGATTTGGTTTTGCTACCCTGTCAGAAAGAATCCTTTGTCTGTGGCAGCCCCCGGGGGCCTCTGTATGGAACACTGGCAACCAGCATTTCTGTACCTGAGCATGGCTCTCAGAGAGCTCTAAAAGGCTATTCAAGTCCAAGCAGTGGGTTTAAGGCAAGAGAAGGAGGAGGGTGTTTGCAGGGTTCTTTTCCACTCTTGTCACTTTCTCAAGGGCTCCTGCTAACCAGATGTGTTTGCCTTTTGCTGCCCTGGGAGGTGGAGAGGCTCCTTTTTTCTACAGACTGAGACAGAACGTCTAGGGTAAGAGGCAATTCAGCTCCTGATCTAACACCACAGTCTCCCCGGAGCCTACTGCTATGGCATGTGACTGAACAGGCCTTCAGGCTACCGTGCTGTCCACTGACCTTCCCTGATTGGGTCAACCCAGATTGCTAAATCACAGCCTGCTGGGAGTCTTGAGGAAGCTATCCACCTCTCCGAACCTCAGTTTCTTCCTCTGTAAAATGGAAGGATTGGACACAGTTGACCACTAAATCCCTCCTGCACTTACACTGTTGTAGTCTTAAAACTCCTCTGGGTTTCCAAACCACACACTACCTTCTTAAAACTACTGCCACATCCCAATATCTCTACCAACTTCCCATAGGACTTTTTTTGAAATAGGGTCTTGCTCTGTTGCCCAGGCTAGAGTGCAGTGGCCCAATCATAGCTCCCTGCAGACTTAAACTCCTGAGCTCAAGTGATCCTCCCCCCTCAGCCTCCCAAGTAGCTGGGACTACAAATGCATCACCATACTTGGCTAATTAAAAAAAATTTTTTTTGTAGAAACATGGTCTTGCTATGTTGCCTAGGCTTGTCTTGAACCCCTAGCCTCAAGAGATCTTTCTGCCTCAGCCTCCCAAAGTTCTGGGACTATAGATGTAAGCCACCATGCCAGTGGGACTGGGCCTCGGCCTTGTCCAGCCAGGAGTTCCTACACGTTCTGATAGTCCTATTAAAAGACAGAGATGCTGCCATGTAGCAACCCAGAAATCTTCAAAAGAGGGAAGTGGGGACTTTTATGCAGTTTGATATCAATAAATCAGATCCCCTCCAATCACCTTTGGAAAATGCTTTATCCTTTTCAGACTATCAGAGCACTGTTATTCACTGAATAATGTTAAAAACAATAATAATATCAGAACATTTTGCCTGTTGTTTATACTTTGTGAAATGATTTACCTCTCTTATCTTATTTTAAACCCCTATGACAATGCTATATAGATGATAAGAATTGTTATTTCTATTTTACAGACCAGGTAAACTGACTTGCCTAAGTTACTAAACCAGAATGATAAGGCTAAAAGCTATTGCACTATGTTATAAGCAGAAACCATAGGCACCTAGGAACCAGGAGCAAATGCAAGTTCTTTTTCTTTTTCTCTTCCTTTCTTTCCTTCTTTCTTTTCCTTCCTTTCTTCCTTCCTTCCTTCCTTCCTTCCTTCCTTCCTTCCTTCCTTCCTTCCTTCCTTCCTTCCCTCCCTCCCTCCCTCCCTCCCTCCCTCCTTCCTTCTTTCTTTCTTTCTTTCTTTCTTTCTTTCTTTCTTCACAGCCTCACTATGTCACCCTTGATAGAGTGCTGTGCTCACAGCTCACAGCAACCTCAAACTCTTGGGCTTAAGCGATTCTCTTGCCTCAGCCTCCCAAGTAGCTGGGACTATAGGCACCCATCACAATGCCTGGCTATTTTTTTTTTTTGGTTGCAGTCGTCATTGTTGTTTAGCAGGTCCAGGCTGGTGTATGTGGCTGGCACCGAGCCCATGTTCTTTCTTTTATTTTTTTGGAGACAGAATCTCATTTTGTTGCCCTCAGTACAGTGCCGTGGCATGATAACTCACAACAACCTCAAACTCTTGGGTTCAAGTGATCCTCTTGCCTCAGCCTCCCAAGTAGCTGGAGCTATAGGTATCAGCCACAACACCCCATTTTTAGGGTTATTTTTAGAGATAAAATCTCGCTGTAGCTCAGGCTGGTCTCCAGCTCCTGAGCTCAAGTAATTCACCCTCCTCAACCTCCAAAAGTGCTAGGATTTTAGGCATGAGCCACCAAGGCCTGCCTAAATGCGTTCTTTTTTAAAAATGTTTCCTTTGGAGGTGCCTATAGCTCACTGGATAGGGCACTGGCTACATACACTGGGGCTAGCAGGTTTGAACCTGGCCCAGGCCAATTGAAACAACAATGACAACTGCAACAACAACTACACCAAAAAATAGCCAAGCGTTGTGGCAGGTGCCTGTAGTCCCAGCTACTTAGGAGGCTAAGACAAGAGAATCACTTAAGCCCAAGAGTTTGAGGTTGCTGAGCTGTGACACCAAGGCACTCTGCCCAGGGTGACACCTTGAGACTCTGTCTCAAAAAAAAAAAAAAAAAATTGGGGGCCCGGCGCCTATGGCTCAACGGGCTAAGGTGCCAGCCACATACAAACTGAGCTGGCAGGTTCGAATCCAGCCTGGGCCTGCCAAAAAAAATAGCGCCAAAAAAAGTAGCTGGGACTACAGGCGTTGTGGTGGGCGCCTGTAGTCCCAGCTACTTGGGAGGCAGAGGCAGGAGACTTGCTTGAGCCCAGGAATTGGAGGTTGCTGTGAGCTATGATGCCACAGCGCTCTATCCAGGGTGACAGCTTGAGGTTCTGTCTCAAAAAAAAAAAAAAAAAAATTTTTTTTTACTTTGGCTTGGAGCAGTGGCTTATGCCTATAATCCTAGCACTCTGGGAGGCCAAGGCGGGTGGATTGCTTGAGCTCACTTGAGTTTGAGATCAGCCTGAGCAAAAGCGAGACCCCCCCATCTCTACTAAAAATAGAAAAACTGAGGCAAGAGGATTGCTTGAGCCCAAGAGTTTGAGGTTGCTGTGTGCTATGACATCACGGCACTCTACCCAAGGTGACAGCTTGAGACTCTGTCTCAAACTAAAAAAAAAAAAAAAAATGTTTACTTTGCAGTGAGCATTTGAAAAAATGATGTTGGTAATATACAAATTGTATGCAAATATCATGCAAACTTGGTTCTGGAGTTTTTGAACCAAGAACCTGGGGGTATTTTACAAAGGAATGCTGCAGTGCTCATTCTATTCCCTCCCATAAGAGCCAGAGAAAGCAGAGGAAGATGTGAGGAAAAAGATACTGGGCCATTCAGCCTGCATGGTTCTTTCTTCTGATTGTGTGGGAGAAGGAATAAGAAAGGAGATGGGCTCTTTGACCAGTGAACACCTTGGAGAAGAGGAGCTCTGGGTGTGTGGTGCCTCTTTGTTTCTTTCCTCACCATGCAGGTCTTTTCTGTAGCCAGGGAGACTAAAGGTGCCCTCAGAAAGCAAGGCTGAGTCTCCTTCACGTGGCCCAGGCCTCCCAGTTGGGAATGGCAGGATGCAAGTTCACTAGGGAGTGTGAGGGAGCTCAGTCTCTCTGCATTTCCCCTGGTCTCAGGGGCAGAGTGACTCTTCACTCTAGAGACAGTCTTACTTTGTCACCCTGCGTAGAGTGCTATGGTGTCACAGCTCACAGCAACCCGTAAACTCCTGGGCTCAAGCGATTCTCTTGCCTCAGCCTCCCAAGTAGCCCACCACAATGCCCGACTATTTTTAGAGATGAGGTTTCATTCTGGTTCAGACTGGTCTCAAACCTGTACGCTTAAGCAATCCATCTGCCTTGGCCTCCCAGAGAGCTAGGATTATAGGTGTGAGCCACCACGCCCGGCCCTAGAAAGGAAAACATTCTGGAAATGACAGCCAAGGTAAACTATATAATTACCCTAGACTGAAGGCAAACAAAGCGATCCTTAAGAGGAGAAGCAGGATCTTCCTACCCATAGCATGGGGTCTAGGAAGATCAATCAGGTGAACTCTGGGCCCCTCTTTTGTGATTTTATATACTGTCCTCAAGCCCGGTCAGAAAGCACAACTGCCCAGAGGCAGGAAGTTCCTGGATGTGGCCTGAAGAGCAATTTGTTTGGGTCACCCAAGTAAATCTTGCTGATCTGAATCCATGGAGTGACGGTAGGCAGGGCTGTAGTGGGCCACTTTGCTCACATTTACCAGATGCCAGACACAATTGTCACATGTCATCCTCACATCTCTGTGAGAAGTTATCTGAACTTAATTCTACAGGTAGCTCCTGGTTAAGGTCGCATAGCTAGCAGGGGGCAGGTCAGAAAGGGTGACCCAGAGCCTGCCTGCCAGACCCCAACTGACCAAGGGCAGCACAGCCAGCACAGAGTAGCTGGGTTTGGACAGGCAATGCCCAGAGAAAGAGGAAGCTTTTGCTGGATAGGACCAGAGTGCCAGGGCAACAGCCTAGGCTCTGGGTGAGCAAGGTCTCCGGAGAGCAGGTGACTTTGGGTTGACTTGTGAAGGACAAGCCCGTCCCTAGGAGGCAGCGCTCTGACCTCGCTGCCCAACACTAGTTGCCCAATCTCTGTGGCTAAACAAAGACGCTAAGGTGAGGAAACCAGAACATCCTGGGAGTGAGCACAGAGGACAGGAAATATGTCGACTCCAGCAGGTGCCAGAGCGGGAGCTCTTGGCCGAGTGAACCTTCACTTTGCGACTGCTCTGGGAGCTCAGGGATCCGTGAGAAAATGCACAGGACCAGGCTGAGCCTTTTATCCCCAGGAGCCTGAGAGCCTCACAGACATCCCCTAATTATAAGCCCAGGAAGAAAGGGGAGGTAAACTGTTGTGCTGTGGCCAGCATAGTCGCCTCATCAGCTGCTGTGGAGACAGGTCTAGAGGCAGAAGGAATGCTCGGCAGTGGGTGTGGAGAGCAGGGTTAGACAGAGGGCTTCTCAGCATGGGACCAGGCCTCTAACCAGGAGAGGAGAAACCCAGGAAGCCTTTAAGGAACAAGATGATCTGGCTGCTGCTGGCTCTTCCCCCAGTGTCTCTTTCTATGTCCTTTTTTTTTTTTCCACGTTATTTTTATTTTTTGCATAATTTTCTTTTTTCTTTTTTTTTTAATACATGTATTTTATTATTCCTCATTACATTATTTCGGGCCCCCCCCCCCCCCGCGGCGGGGAGGGTGTTTTGGGAAAAAGAAAAGGAAAAAAAAAAAAAGACATGGGAGGGGGGGGG